>JBAMHV010000004.1:11999567-12013018 GCA_037177535.1 Pseudomugil gertrudae | reverse complement strand
TATCTAAATTAGCATATTATATGATAGATAGATAGATAGATAGATAGATAGATAGATAGATAGATAGATAGATAGATTATTCAAAATTTATCTAAATAAATGTATAGTCTACTTTTGATATTGATATATTTCCGATAGTTGCCTAGTATGTTTTAAGGATGTTTTATCTTTTGTCTTAAACTTTCTTCATTCTTTAGAGTATAAGCTTAATATATTTGAATAATTGTTGAACGCCTTAATACTTTCTCTTGTCATTCAATTAGTTATTAAATCAAATAGTGTAAACTTGGGAGAACGTTAAATGTGTATGTAGTTTTTTGGCGACATCTACAGTAAAGCTTCCGTACGTCATGACGTCAGAGCTTGTGGCGCAGTCTCCCTGGCAGCAGCTGAGATCGTTTGGTGAAGATGGCGGACTCGCTGTCGGCAGGTCTGGCAGAAGAGAATGAGAAAGAGAAAGAAGCCCGGGAGAGAGACAAAAAGCTTACCAACACAGAGATTACCCGGGACAAAGAGGCAGCCACCACATCGCTGGGGTTCAACGATAAAAATGGCGGCAGTAAGGGCCAAAAACGCAACCTGTCAGGTGAGTGACATATGGTTTTACAGCCACTACACCCTCAGTAGTCACTAACTGTTGTTTATCAGCTGTCTGGCAGTGTAATTTTTGTTTTTGCACTTAGCTAAATTAGCTGTCGATACATATGTATCTTAGTGTGCTATTCTTGATTTGAGGGATGTAGCTACTACCTACTGTTTGCCAAACACTGAGCTCGATTCAAATAACGACAGAAGGCAGTGTCATATGCATCCAAATTGTATGTAGAAATGGGATTAATGACTTTCATTATTACAACGCAGTTACATGCAGTCACTCAGTGTTCTAAATAAGCCTGTTTGCGTTTATGTCAACTAGACGTGTTTCTCTGCGCAGGCGCAGTAGGAAATACTGCTGGATAGTGGATACGTACTGTACGTGGCCCAAGAAAACATAGAGACCTATATGCTTGTGAGATGATTCCGAATAATGACCGGCACATTCCTTAAATAAATAAGATACTTGTTTTGCTTGATTGTGCAATTCATTAATAGCAGAAAAGGTCACACGATGTACGCCAAATAGCAATGGGCATCTTATAATGTATCACTGTATGTTGTATGTAGTATCACACACCGACACAGATCCTCTTTCTTTGCTTTTACATACATTGAAAGCAGACATCATATTTTGTATATGCTACAAAATATGATGCATTTCAAATGTTTTATTCTGCAGTTTGATTTAAATGTTGTTTGCCTCTCTAAACACACACACACACCTTTTAAGCTTTGCTTCATCAATTTAGAAACAGGGGCCTGTTTCAGAAAGGAGGGTTAGGTAGCTTTGAGTCAAAGAAGAATCTCAGCGTTAACTTCTTGTGAGCTGAGGAACTCATTTAGTTAACCTGAAGATTCTTCTTGGTTCTGAACAGCTACTTTGAGTTTGTTTTTTTTTTAATAAACTCTGAGTAAATTCACGCTGAGATAGGAACCACTACAAAAAGCCATCATCAGACACACTGAAACTGAATAAAGTATACATTGATAAATGAATAAAGATATATTTTGGAAAAATAATGTGTTCTAGATCATGATTGCATATTTTTTTTCTTCTATACACCAAATCTAGTGATTTAAACGACAAGAACAAATACTGTTTTAACTCATACTGTGAAGGTAATTTCACCTGATATGCTGATTGTATTTACACAGACAGACACACACACACACACAACTAACAAGATTGTTATGGAAAGTTTAAATCCAATTGGATGACGTTGCATGGAACGATAAAAAGAGTGTAGCAAAAACAAATAATTGTTATATGCTACTCAAAACAGACAGACCAATTCACAGGTAGCTCAGCAGACTCAAACTAAAGTTTGGTCATCGGATTGTAACTTTTTTAACATTTTTTTTTCTGTTTGTGTCTATTTCAAGATCTGTCTCTGCTCAGATTTATAACTACAGAACTCACCAGAGGCTACTTTCTTGAACACAATGAAGCAAAATACACAGAGCGCAGAGAGAGGGTGTACACCTGCCTTCGCATCCCCAAGGAGTTGGAGAAGGTAAACATACAGGGGTCTAGGTTAAAACAGTTTTTATAATTGTAGTTTGGATTTAAATTCGATTTTGTTGATCTTTCAATCTTTTTCTGTAGTTGATGACATTCGGCTTCTTCCTCTGTTTGGATACCTTTCTGTATGTGTTCACCCTATTACCCCTCAGGGTTATTCTGGCCCTTTTACGACTCTTCACTGTGCCATGCTGCGGCCTCAGGTATTTCTATCTATGATTTGATATTAGAAATGCATGCTTACATATATTTTCTTTACCTATAATTGGTTTTATTGGAATTATTTTATGACCTCTGCCAAGGAGGTTGTGCTTCTGCTGGCATTTTGTGGCATCTGTTTGTTTGTTGGCGACTTTTAAATGATTTTTATCAATGTTTTGTTTTTTTTTGTTTTTTAAGAATAGGCTTTTGTCCAACTTAGATTCCATAAAATTTTGAGGGGGATCCACATTACCATTGGGATCCAGGAATTTTTTATGGATTCTTTATCATTGTGAGAGAGGGTCATTCTAGTATATATGCACATAACTTCACAATAAATACTTAAGGTGCTTGAACAAAAAATACAGAACTAATAGGTTTTCCAACATTTCAAATGTTAGACCTAGATCCCACCAAAACCTGGATGCTACGATCCAAAGCAGGAAAAAATAGGAGATATTTGGAATTTTATTGCTGCAAGTGAACAAATTAATATATAAATATGCAACAAACACCACAATATACAGATAGCTTTATTTGTCATTGAGCCAGCATCCCAGCACAGCAAGATTATTTTAAATAATTTCTCTGTATATAACCAAGCCACTGTGGATTCATTATCAATGTAACTAGGAATCGTATAGTGCACACTGAAATGAAATGTAAAGAATGTAAGAATATAAAATAGGGTGGAAATCACAATATGGGTGGGATTGAGCTGATCGGTGGATGTCTGCGGTTTCCATATGTTCTTCTTTTTTTTCTATGCATTTGAAAAAATCCCCATACACCACCTTAGTACGGTTTTAACCAATGTCCAATGTTCTGTAATGCATATTTTAGTATGTACATTTAATGAAATTTTCTAGTTATGTTTTACAAATCAGATTGCTGGTTTGTCATGCACAACAGTTAAAAAGCTTGGTATTATCAAATATTTTGTTTATGTTGGTTGTCAAAAAGTTGTTTAAATTTCCTGTTGGTTAGTTTATTTGGAAATGTTTGTGTTTATTCCTAATATTAATGCTGATTTTAAAATAAAAAAAATTCACTATGACTAGTTGTAATTGCAAAAAAAGTTGTGGTTTGTACAAATTTTGTGGATATTTTCACACAAGTGTTTACATCTGAAATCAGAGCAACATTTGTTTTGTTTTTCTTTACCTCTAGGGGGCAGTATAGCTTTTATTTTATTTTTTTGTTTAACCTGAACCTCTGTCAGAAACCTACATTCTCTTCTGGAAATTCTTTCCAGTAAAATGTTCTTTAATGTCATTTGTCTATGGTTTAGTGGCTCTCGCTTGCTCCAGCCAGCCCAGGTGTGCGATGTGCTAAAAGGCTTCATTATGGTGCTGTGTTACTCAATGATGAGCTATGTGGATTACGCCATGATGTACCACCTCATAAGGGGGCAGTCTGTTATAAAACTCTACATTATCTACAACATGTTAGAGGTACACTCAAAATGTTCTTTCTGATATTTTTGGGGTGATCATGCCCATCCCCAGCCAGCTTATAATTCCCTGTCTTGTCTACCTGTCACTCTTCCATCATTCTGTTGTCAGGTGGCAGACCGCCTGTTCTCATCTTTTGGCCAGGACATCCTCGATGCTTTGTACTGGACAGCCACAGAGCCGAAGGAGAAGAAGAGAGCTCACATAGGCGTGATTCCTCACTTCTTCATGGCAGTGCTTTATGTCTGTATCCTCACTGAGACTGACCTAGTATTGCAAGCTTGCATGTCTATCAATACCCGGAAAAAAAGTCAGGCTACAAAATTAAAATCATTTGTTGCCTAACTAGTTTGCTGGTCCATCTGCAACATTGTTAATATGCTAGTCAATCACTTGAGCTAACCTTATCATAAACAAAGAACAGCATAGGTTTCAATTAGGAAGTCACAAACAGGAAAAAAGACCAAATAAGAAATATAAGATCTACAGAATATTAAAGGTAAAAGTAATAGACTGTCTATGGTATATATTGCTTCAAAAACTACACATACTCTTTTCTTTAGCTTGTACTAATCCAGTTCTTCATGCTATCCTCATCATGGTTCAGGCCACGACACTAAACGTAGCCTTCAACTCTCACAACAAGTCTCTTCTCACCATAATGATGTCAAACAATGTGAGTATCACACACACAGTCTCATTGACCCTGTTGAAGCTCATCCGGCTTCTTAAAACATGATGGTTTGTCTTTACAGTTTGTGGAGATAAAAGGAAGTGTGTTCAAGAAGTTTGAGAAAAACAACCTTTTCCAGATGTCTAATAGTGGTAAGTGATGCATTTATGTGCAAGATGGAGTGACTCTTCAAAAGAATGACACGTTTTTTAATATTTTGATCCTTAGCCTTAAACTGTATTTAATCCAAGGTAAATTTCTGGGATCGAGTTCAGCCACAGTAAGCAAAAAGTAGGTTAATCCAGGATTGATTTGTTTATTTCCCACAGACATAAAGGAGAGGTTCACCAACTACATCCTCCTGCTCATTGTTTGTCTGAGGAACATGGAGCAGTTTTCATGGAACCCTGGTAACTAATGCAAGCTATGAAACAATGCATACTACACTGTTTATAACTTTATAAATGTGTGTATTACATGCTTTCTTATACTTATAGGCCATTCCTCAAATATTTTGATTGTCTTCTAAACATTACATTGTAATTCATCCTTTCTTCTGGACCCCATATCCACCTTATTAACCATCCTAATTAGCTTGTGATATGTTTTGTTTTAGACCACTTGTGGGTGCTCTTTCCAGATGTTGTCATGGTAATAATGTCAGAGGTTGCAGTAGATGTCGTTAAGCATGCCTTCATCACCAAATTCAATGACATCAGTGCTGACGTGAGTACTTTGTTTACTTTACAGTTTGTTTGTTGGATGTTGTGCAGTTTTTTGCATATAAGCACATTAATTTACATCGAGAACAAAGTAATTGAATATGTCACATGTTTAAAACCAGTTTCCTCACTTCATCATTAAGTATTTTATATATCATTGTGTTATTAATTCAAGTTTATTTGTTGTTGCTACAGTTGCCCAAGTGCTGTACAATATTATTAATCCAGAATTATTAACTTTTAAGAAAAGAATGAGCCTTATTAATAGATTTTGGGAGTCTGACTCTTCTTACTTTCTCTGATTGGACTTCCCTTTTTTAAATGTAAAGTTTTGCCTCAGATTCCTTAGGATATATGTTATTATACACCTTTTTGTTTGCATTTTCCTGAAATTGCTATTATATTTTTTCATTATTTTGGTGGAATTTTGGTTCTGCAGAAACAAAAGTGAAGCCCCTTCATCTTTAAGTGATGTTTTGTTAAAAGCAAACTGAATTTGCACTTCAGATTAATTCAGCGTCCACAGTTTTACTGGCCAAAAAGTTTGGATGTCAGAGACCAGTCCTGCTCTTTATTTTATTTATTTCCAGTAGTGCTCATCACTGACTGGAAGATTCTAAATCAGCCAGGTTTTATTTTATTTTTAAGTTGTGACAGATGTTGTTACCTGCTGCTGTTATTTTCTAATCATCTTAGCTTGAATGTGAATGTGCTGCCAGAAGTTAATTGGAAGACAAAAAACCTCTACATTCACAGTTAATTGTAGGATCTCATACTCTTTAAATCAACATATACTGCACACTGTTTTCACTGTAGTGTGCAACCAGCAAAACATGTTTGCTTTTAGTATTTTTTAAAACGAAAGGACAGAGCTAGATCTGAAGAGGTTAACATTTAGTGTTAATGTCTTTTTTTGCTTGACACCAAACTTCATAACGATGTGAAAAACAATGTTGCAAGCTCAGGAAAGTTATTTTTAAGTTTGTCTTGAGATGAGATTCTTAGGCACAAAGTTTCAACAGGCTTTACGGCCCCTTTCACACTAGATTTAATGAGCAGACTTGTGGAGTGCTTACTGTCACACACAGAGATGTCCATCCGTGGTCTAGAAACTGTCCAGTGTAACATCACAGAGGAAGTGTCAGTCTTTTGATGCACTTTTTCTTAATTTCAACCTGACCTTGTTCACACCTCATTCCTTCACTTAGCCAGTCCCCGTTTGATTTCCTTCAGATCCCAGTCATGGTTATGTAACAGAAAACAGCCCCACAGGATGGGATTAACTCCGTCATCGTCAATTTGTCAAGTCTAAGCACACAAACCTCACTTAGCTTATTAGGGTTTAAGCCCCTGTGAATAAATACCAGTCTACTTTTACTGGTAATCCAAGTCATTTTGATTTATATCTATTCTCCACTGGTTTTATAAATTAGGCTCATCTTCCAAAAAAGTGACTGCTTCATTAGCATCTTCTTACCAGCACAGAGGTGCTGATGCGTCCCTTTATGTCTACCATATTTTAATGGCCGGCTCTCTGGTCTTCCAAAGAGTATTGCTAACCTACAGTTAGAGGACCAGAAAACATTAGTTTTTAAATGGCTGCATTGGCTTCCTGAGTGTTTCAGGAGTTTTTAAAGTTCTTTATGAATGTCTTAATGGACTTTTTTATTTATATTATGGGCTGGCACAGGTCTTTTAGTTATTCCCAAAAAATCATTTTATCATTTTATTTAATTTTTAGTCTATTTTAGTTTATTTATCTCGTCATTATTTTATAGATGTAGTTAACTATATACTTTTGTTTTATTTTTTATTTTTATACATGCCACTTTTTCATGTGGCTTTCTATTTTTATGGTATTGTTTTACCCAAATATATTTTGTATAAACTTTTATTTATATTTTATACCTATTATTATAATTTGGTGTTGTCTAACATTTTTAACTCCTGGGTTTTTACTCATTGTGATCCCCCAGACTGGGGGTTATGTCTGCCCGGCCTCCAGGCTTGCTGCGGTAGTGATCTCCCCTGTCTGAGTTGCTGTGTGTGTGTGTGCATGATTGCATTTAAAAGAGAGAAATATTATAATGTTTTTAAAATGGATAGGTTTGTGCTTAGGTGTGTGGATTGTTTTTATGTTAAGCACTTTGTGCTACTTATTATAAGAGAAGACTATAAATAAATTTTGATTTAATTAGGTCCACTGTGCAGTCACACATAGTGGTAAACAGAATACACACACAATTGAAATGAACATTTTAACATCTACCATTACATTGAACACACACTGAATGCTATGCTATTTTTTTACAGGTATACGGTGAATATCGTGCAAGCCTTGCCTTTGATCTTGTCAGCAGTCGACAGAAAAATGTGAGTAAAAAACATCACGTATCTGTCAGTTGTTTAAACTAATAGATTATTGTTAAAAAAAAACACGTTGAAATGTCTGTCTTTGTGTAATTGATTGACAATTCACCATTATTATTCCCAGTGACTGAGCATGCCCACAGCTGCTCAAAGAGCAAATAACAGAGTACTTTTTAAAAGCAGCATTATTTATATGGTCTTCTCAGTGTCTCATTACCTTACACAGAGGCGTCACATGCCTTTGCAAAGGGAGTTTTCTCCAACATGTCAATCATTATACATTTTGCAAATCCTTTTTATTTCCTAATGATTACGTGGGATAAAAAAAGTACTGCCATTCAGGTTGCTGAGTACATGCCCACTCATCCCTTCGTGGTATTTCTGTCAGTATTTGATTAAAAATGCCACGTGCCGAATTATTAATTAATTTAGGCAGCAGAACAGTTCTACGTGTTGACGCTTTAGATAATGATGTGTTAAATGTGTCCACAGGCTTACACAGACTACAGCGACTCAGTGTCCAGGAGAATGGGCTTCATCCCCCTTCCTTTAGCTCTGCTGGTCAGTAATTTTGTTTTTCCTCTTCTTGTTCTTAGCAATCCACCCCTATTAATAATGTTTAGATTGTATTGAGTATAATCTGCTTAATCTTGTGTGTTTTATTTCCCCTTAAATTTCAGTTGATCAGAGTGGTCACCAGCTCAGTGAAGATCCAGGGTTCACTCTCTTTCATGTGTGTCCTTCTGTTTTATTTAGGGTAATTATTGAATATTATATCTTCAGCATTATTATGTTCTTAAACATTTACAATTTTCTTTCAAAGAAAATGCTTTAAAATCCCTTTTTGTGTGTCTTTGCGAGCAGGATGATCACTCTGAAGGTGCTCAACAGTATCGTTCTCCTTGGAACATCCTGCATGTTTGTCAAAGAGGCGAACATGGAGGAAAAACTCTTTGACCCTCCTCCCTCTGTTGCTTCCAGTCGCGCAAACTCCAGAGCTCATCGGACCAAACCTGCTCAAATGGCACCACAGCAAGGTTGTGCACTCACTCTCTGTCATATGTTTGTTACAAAACAACTTGATGGAATTACATGTTTATGTATTTATTCCTCTGCTTATAAACTCACTGCTCTTTCCAACAGAGCCCCTGGCAGACAAAGCAGGAATATCCCTGCCATCAGACATTCCTCAGCCTATAAATGCAGCAGAGTGTGGTGCCCCTATACTCCCTAACAGCGACTCAGACACATTCCTGACTACACCTGATGAGGATGATGATGAAAAAATAATAAATGTTGATACAGGACTGGAAGAGGATGGCCTTAAGCACAGAACACCTAAAAAAGACTTGTTGGAGATCGACCGATTCACCATTTGTGGCAACCGAATAGACTGAAAGCTGTTGAAACCACCAGTTGGGTGCAGTGACCTGCCAACAACAGTGGGGTTCAGAGGAAAACGAGGGTCTTGGAGGATGCTCAGACCTGACCCCCCTCAAGTATTTATTTATTTATTGCTGACAAAACTCAGCCAAGACGTAAAGGTGTTACTTTGGGGGACCGTTAGGCCTTTCCAGCTCCTCCTTTGTGTTCGATGAACCAAGCAGACGCTGGCGGACAGTCGTGACTGTCATGGCAACATGCAAACACGCTTGCTGATGACTGAAGAAACACGAGTAGTTACAGATGGGGAAAATTAAGTAAAGTCAAATGTGATTATAAGAGCATTATGGCTCGACTGTGCGTTCAATAGCACAATTACACATTTAGGGAGAAGTTGTTTTTCGAAAGAACAAAGCTTGTTAAAAAATGTTATTTTAAAAGTCTGACAAATTCAGATATTTGACCAATTTTCTATTACAAGGGTGAAATAATTTTTTCTAAAATCATGTTCAGCAGGGCCAAGACCCATAGTCATGTTTTTGAAACCTCACTTGTGTTTTACCGACACACACCAGAACCCATTTAAAGAGCTGCTGTTTAAATAGAAGTGTAATGATGAGGACATGTGCAGTTGAACATGTTAAACATAGTACCTGTGACATGTTGCATGAATGTGTCATCTACATCTTTGGAGTGTGGTGTGATGCAGTTTGTGTTATTACTTTGAAGCACTGACGAGGTGTCCCTATTTGTTGAGGCACTATTTATGATTCACAGGCGAGTTGCAAGTCACACAAGTTTAGTCTATATTTCATTTCAAAGTATTTATTTTCATCCTAAGTATGCTTAAGCCATCTCTGATAGTTTAAACCTGTAGCTTGTTAACAATTCCAACAAACACGGTGAGACCAACATCACTGATTTTGAATCTGATCCTTAAACTGTGTTCACTTCGTTTTCTGTATAAGAAAAACTAACAAAGTACAGAAACTATTTCCTGTGCACATACAAATGATACCCCAAGTGCTGACAAACAGGAAGGAACTGTGGAAAAAACAACAACAAAACCCAGAATTAACCCCTGTCATGTGTTTGCTGGCTTTTAATTAAGGAAGCTCTTGCTACCGTAGATACTTGTGTATCAGCTGGTTCTAAATGCTGTGTAGTTGCTTGTTAATCATATCAAGTCAAAAATTTTTCTCATGATATTATTTCTGGATTTAAACAGTGATGCAAACCATAAACAGATTTTGTCTTCACAAAACCAAAAAATATCAAACATCAGTGATGTTTTTGTACAATTTTATATACAAAGCAGTGCATTCATGAGGCCACAGGGGGAGTTAGAGAGACTAGGGCGTAGGATAAGTCAGCAGGTGGAGAGGACCAAGAGGTGATGGACAGGGTGCAAGATTTGTATTTTTTTAAATCATACAGTGAAGACTGTATTTTTTCAGATGTGCATACCTGGGATTTAGATATAAGGCTAATACATGAGAGAAAAAACCAGGACAAAGCCCAGCCTCTTTTAGAAACAGTCAGAAAGCAGATACTCAAGAATGAAGCATGAAGACGGTGAATATATTATGGAAGTGTGTGTGTGTGTGTGTGTGTGTGTACTGTGTGTGAAAGATCTCTTGCAGAGTGTGAATGGATCTTGTTGCATGTATGAATCTGACATTTTGTTTTATTTTTCATGTGCTACCCATCTGTACCGCTTCTCCTAATGCGAGTAGGAGAATAAAACCGAACTTTGTTTTATAACCCTTTCTGGTTTATGTGAATGCCTCTGTGTGTTTGAGTTTGTGAAAGCTGGGAACAGTGGCAGTTGTCGCAGTGAAAGGAGTCACTGCGCTCTCTGTTGACGGGGAAAACACTGCAGTCCACTGTTCGCCTGAACCACCTTGTGAGGGGAATCTCTGTCATCAGACATTCACACTCGCCAGAACCTTTTCAGTATCACTTCATGAATACCCGATGTTCTGAAATCTGATGTCATAATTCACATTTGCAGTTTGTTGGTGAATGCAAAGCTCTGTAAGAAAAATGTTCAAATACTTCTTCACCTTAGCCAACATGGATTATAAGCAGCCTTTGGGTTTGATCCCATTTTGTATTCAAACCTGTCGGTGCACAAATTTCAGCTGCTCAGTGACCTTCCTCACTTCTATCCTCGGCCCCACTGAGGGCGGCTTTGTGGACATAACCCTGTTTTGACTGGGACCTTGAAACAGTTGCGAAGTCGAATGAATTTAATAGCCAACCACTTCCTGTCCTTTTAAAGAGGAAAAGTAAACATAACATTACTGAAGTGGAAATTTTCTCGTTTTGGGATTGGCATCGGTGAAATAAACATTGCATTACCTGAAAACTAATTAATATTGTAGCATATATTGTACCAAAAAAACCTTTAATCAGTCAATAGTAATGATTCATTTGTAGATCTGGGGATCAAGCACCAATATTAGTTTATAAACTAAGATAGACTGAAGGTTCTGAATTCACAGTAACTGTAGAATTAATAACTTCACTAAAATCAATTCACATATTGCTAATCTTTTCTATTATCTTTTGTCAGTCAGTTTGTTCCATCAGTCCATTTTCCTCCCACTTACCACGTCAAAAAGGAAGATATATTTGTGAACCCCTCCTCAACGTAGGGTTATCTCTATTATAATCATGCAAGATCAGAGCAGACTGGGTTGAATAACTTGGCATGGATATATTTGATGCAATTTAGAATAATGCATTACATGGAGTAAATGGGTTAAGCTCATGTGCTCGCCTTGTTTTGATTCAGTTCACAGTTCCTCACGGTGTTCGTTGTTAGAATTAAACTAAGATTTACCCCAATGTCAGTGAAACATATGCTGCCAGGTAGCAAAGGCTGACCTGAGCCATGTGTTCTGGTCCTGTAAAAGCTGCATTATTATACATTCCAGACCTCATCTGAAGCACATCCCTCCATCTATTTTCCATACCGCTTCATCCAATTCAGGGTAGCCGAAGCGAACCCAGCAATCGATGGGTGAGAGGCGTGGTACACCCTGGACAGTTTGCCAGTCCACTCATCTGAAGCGATTATCAAAAATATAAAGCCTTTGCTTAAATGGTTATTTTTGGAAACCCAACAGGGAAAAATAAAACGGAAACTCTCTTTTTCTTTTCTTTTTTTTAACCCTTCGAGCCTAGCTGGAAAAGGATCATGGCAGAGTGGAAATCAGCAAATCTGCCCAAAGCCCCTCAAAATGGAAAAAAATATAATATAGAAGATCAACCCAAAAATCCATAAAACATGACCACATTTACTTTCTTACATTTGTAAATGTGGTCTTCTTTCTATTAGTAGTGGAAAGGATGTTAATCTTTTTAAGAAGTGTCAAGTCACTGACGTGTATCAAGCAGAGAAGATACCTAACGAGTGCAGAAACTACAGCTGGATTAGGAGCTGTCCAATTTCTTATTAAAAGATTAAAAGAAAGTGGAGATGATCGCGGACCACTTAAAGTTTGGTAAAATCAAACTAAAGAAAAACGACCGTAGAGCTCAGTGCTATGTTTATTAACATATCCACATAGGCGATGTAGAGAGAACTCGCAGGTTTGGGTTTGAACAGCTGTGTAGCCACAAGAAAACCTTAATAATCAGGGGGGCTAACCAGACATATAAGCTTCAATTAGTTGGAGAGCATTAAGAATGGACTCTGAAACTATTGAATATGTCTAATGAGTTCAGATTTACCCTGTTTCAGAATAATGGGTACATCACAGCTAGAGGAGGGGCAGATGAAGTGATGCAGCATGGATACTGTCTTCTGTACAAGCCTGTGGAGGCAGGGCCATGATCTGGGGTTGAAGCATATTTCTGTTTTTAGCTAAAATGGTTTCATCTCTGGTGCTCCTGACAAAGTTTGTCTTCCTACAGGGGGACCATGAGATGCCCCATGTTGGGTTTTAGTACAAGATTATCCAGAATCTGTGGTTGCATTTTTTCCTACGAGCTGTATTTTCTTCTTTTTGTTCTCTGTTTGGTTTTTTTCCCCTCTTCTTTTCCCTTTCTACGTTTTTTATCATATCTGGTCAGGTCCAGCAATACCATGCAAACTTTGTAATACAGGCATTTATTCAAAACAAACAAACAAATACAGAATTCAGATTATCAAAAGCTCCTCTTGAAAAAGAAAATCCCGCACAACACAGTGACTATCATTCTGCTATCATATCTGTTAGTTAGTTTTAAAAAAATTAGAGGGAAGGTTACATGCAGCAAAGGGCCCAAGTGCTTATGAAAATTAAATTCAATTAAAAATACTTTATTTATCCCAAAGGGAAATTTGAATAGTAGGTTTTAAATACAAAAACTAGTTAATGAAGGGTTTTCACTGTTCTTGTTGGGATGGTGCCGTCCACACAGGAGTCCATGTAATCCATCACACACTCAGTCAAGCTGTTTAGGACCACAGAGGACACTCCAGTCTGCTGTCTGGAAGCACCATCTCAGAGCATCCTCAGCATCGTTAGACCAGGTTT
>JBAMHV010000004.1:11965195-11981538 GCA_037177535.1 Pseudomugil gertrudae | reverse complement strand
CCGCCCCACACGCTAAATTCTAGATCCCACACGCTATTTAGTACACGCAAATTGAGATCTTAGTAAATCTGGCCCTAGGTTGGTAGAGTAATCAAAACTTGTGAAATAATTTGTTGTACTAAATTAGGAAAATTGGAAACAACAAAGACAAAAAAGGTATTTCCATGTGATGTTTGACTAGCGTCTTTCTTGCTTTTTCAGCGGGGTGGGCTTTTCGTTTATCTTTGCCTGGGTCCTGATGGGCATTGTTAGTGCCATGTTTGTTGTTGGCGGCAACGTGGAAAAGCTGATCTGCGAACCTCTGGCTAACCGACAGCTATTTAAGGTACCAAGGCAACCTGCATCTTTCAGAGTTTGTCTGCACAGTATAGTGTTTCAGTACGGACCCTATTGTTGCTCTGTCTTGACCAAAATCCATTTATTTGTGTTTGTTTGCATGCAGATCATAGACACACCATTCCTGGTTCACCCTGAAAAGAGGCACTTTCTTCCCGGGATGCTGTTTCAGAATCCAAATATTGACTTGACATTGGGCAGCATGTACAGGTACATAAACCTCCACTTTCTGTAGCTGTTTAATCCTATTCAAGGTTGCAGGGTGGGGCTGATGTCTGTCAGGTGGGAAGCAGGTTACACCTTGGACAGGTTGCCAGTAAAGATTATTACATATGGTATGGTAATATGGTATGCTTAAATTTGATCTGTGTTTGATCTCAGAGTCTTTGTCTCACAGGGAGTGCCATGATAACAATGGCCTGTATCATGCTCTACAGCTGGAAACCATGTTCAACATCAACTCTTTCCTCAACAGAACTGTGGTAAATGTCACCCTGCTTTGTAGTTATTTTATAGATTCATTAGCAGAATGTTCACTTTTCTAACTTGAGAGTTTATTCCTTTTGTTTTACAACAGCACAACAAGGATTTGTCCAAAGTGTTTGAAAGCGTGCAGGTAGACCTGGTAGACATCACACTGCTGGAGCAGGCCGGCAGAGACAACCTCATGAACTTTGCCAACTCTGGAATTGGAGAGATTGATTATCCATCTTATCTTGCTGAGGTAATCTGTTGGTGAATGCCAGAGTGTGTATTTGTGCACCAGATGAATGACTCCCCTGTGCTGACATAGAGCACAGGCTAATTATTAGTTGTTGTTTTTTTTTTCTTGAGAGATCAAGACAAGTTTGCAGAAGTGAATTCATTCATTGGCTTCATTTGTGCTTCTTTGTATGCACTCCATGGTATAGAATTTGTAATAGCAAACTAATAGGATTATTTCTATTGATAGACTTGGTTTTATTTATTTTATGAAAGAAAATCAAATGTAACAATATTTTATTTGGTTTATATATAAAAACACAAGCTTCTGTTTGTGTTTATTCAACAAATAAGACTATTAATTTCTTGTTTCAGGTGAACAAGGGAGTCACTCTCGTTGATCTGCTGTCTTTCAGTTCTGAACTGGAAAATCAGGCTGACCAGCTGGTGAGAGTTGTTGTGTAAACAATTACTTAGCAACCTCAAGCTATTACAGCATTACTGATTTCTCTTTACCATAACTGAAAATATTAAGGGACGTCATGATAGCAGTCATCACTTACCCAGTGTCTTTGTGTTTTAATGGCTATCAGATAATACTGACAGATACTACAGATATTAGTTTCAGAATGTGAAAACGGTGCATAAAATGTGAAAATCATCTAGGCCTAAAAATGAAACCTTCTCTGGAGTCTATGGTCTGAACATGCTGCTCATTGATCCTGAACATACACCCACACTGTTATGGGACTGTACTGAGCATTCAGCTGCATGAAAAAACAATGAGTCCACTCACATGAGTCAAAGTTTTTATGCATCTGCACATAATGATGGATCATCTGGTCCAAATTAAGTTTTAAGCTTAGGTAAATACAATTTTACACTGTTGTCAGTTTCTATTAAACAAAAAATGAGTAAAGTGTAAAAGCAGTGTGTGAAAATCTAAGTGCTCCCTGTGATTTACAGAATCATTCCCAGCAAAGCAAATCTGTTTTTCTATGTTGTTTTCAGACTGAGACATTTTCCCCCACATTTCCATACACTGATGCCTCAATTTATTGAATTTTAAGTTATATGTGATGTTTACATGCTGCACGGTGACCTGATGGCAAGAAGGCCGCAGGTCCCTCGGCTAGGGTGAGGTCAGAACTAGGCCTTTTTTTGGGTGCGTTCGCATGTTTTCCTCGTGTTCTCTCTGGGTACTCTGGCTTCCACCCACTATCCAATGACTTGCATGCCAAGTTGATTGGTCACTAAATTGTTCCTAGAAGTGAATGTGAGTGTGAGTGGTGAGTTGCACTAAGATGCTGTATTTGGTTTTCAGCAGCCATGACAAAACATCTCAGTCTCATCTTTCCAAAGGACATTTTCCCAAAAGTATTATTGTTTGTTTAGATGCAACTGTGCAAAGCTAACCTGTGTTTTTATGTTCTTTTTAAGAGGAAATGCTTTTCCATGACATCTTTTCCAAACAAGCCAAACATACTAGCAGCACAACATTTAACCAGAGAATTTGTTTTTATATTTCAACGGGTTATTTGATGCTAATATCCTTAAGATTAATCACCAAAGGTACTTGAAAGCAATGAGCAATTGCTGCAGATTCATGTAACATAAACTTTATTTACAGCCACGTGGAGCTCTGGAGAATGCACTTAAAGGACACGCCAGCAGCATCAGGACCATTCACAGGGAGCAGGTGGTGCCATTGGAGCAGGCAATGGTAACGTTTTCCCACAGCACGAATATAAATCAGCTACATTTTTTAATTGGCACAATAAATAACTGCATTTCCTAAAAGCAAACACTTGTTTTATGGTGCAGTAAACATATGAGGAGACATGATTCAGCTCACCTATTTATGTTTACTCAAGCTCTTTTAGATACATCCTCACAAACACATCCATCAACCACAAAAATAAAAATATTTTTTCTAGTGTCTCTAATAGGTGTCTTTTTTTTACTTCTCTTACCTTTTGTTCCATCTTTCCTTCCTTGTCTTTCATTAAATGGTGACAGAAATATGTCAGAGCACGGGTAAGCTTCTGTCAAAGCACCATGACTGTGTTTTTGTTGGTGTTTCCCGTGACAGAGTGGTCCACGTGATGTGACAGCAGTGATGTGTTTCATAGAGTATCTGTACGTTGTTATACACAGACCATTAGGGAGGTAAATGATAACAGTTTATGTATTTTTTGTTTTCACACAGAGCACCTTGAGTCAGAGTATCAAGCTCCTGCAGAGGTTATCCAATGATCTGCCTGTAAGTTAATTTCACAACTTCACAAACTTCCACATATTAATTGATTTCATTGTATTTATGCTAAATAAATGTTTTGGTTTTTTTGTCTCAGGTCAAAGTTACTAATATCCTGAGTGCCATAGATGCAGCAGAGTATCTCATCACTCATAATGCTTCTCACGTGGTGAAGCAGGTACGAGACCACATGTTAAACTAATTTCTAATGAACTGTGCAGATACATTATGTGGAGGTTTTTTTTATATGGTAACCAGGGTTAAAAATCAGTTTAATAAAAACCAATAATGTTAACTGTCATGTTGCATGGCTGGAAGTAGATGACGTCAATGCAGAGGTTGCATGATAAGATGATTCAATTTCACAGTGCAATTTAATACAATTTATAATATAATCATAACTTGCATGCCAAGTTAATTGGTCACTAAATTGTTCCTAGAAGTGAATGTGAGCGTGAGTGGTTGTTTGTCTCTCTGTTGGACGTGTGATGGACTGGCAAACTGTCCAGGATGAACCCTGCCTCTCGCCTGCTAATGGCTGGGATAGGCTTCAGCTTTCCCGTGACCCTCACTGGCTACGTTTTCAACTAAGCTTCAGCTGTGAGGCACAGAAGACTTGCATTAGACTGGAAGATACTTTGGTAGACAGATGACTATCTTCCCCTAATGGAAGCTATCTACGTCCTCAGGTTGCAAAGCCCAAATCCTCACCCCTTCTTTGTTTGCACTAAGATGCTGTATTTGGTTTTCAGCAGCCATGACAAAACATCTACATCTCAGTCTCATCTTAAATAATACTAATAATTAATAAATTAACACAATTTAATTTAATTAATACAGTTTCTTGGATTGAGAGTAAATATCCCAAAGTTCTGCTGGAGCAGAAAATCCAGTCATAATTAAAAACTAGACGATGAATTAATATTATTATGGGGAAAATGATAATAATTAGGCAAAATTAAAAGGCAGAATGTGTTCTGAAAGAGGAGATCGTGTGTGGCACAGAACAGGTGGACGGGGGGGTCTTTTCTTAAGCTCTTCTGCTTAATCTTGTTGGAATGAATCATGAGATGAAGAAACCATGGAAAGAAAAAGTCATAAGAACTTAACAGAAGATGACTGCGCTTGTAATAAGAACCCAACCACATTTCCACTGAGCTGTAATGTGAGTGACTAACATTACAGATATTGGATTCATATTCAATAAAACATAGTTTACATTGTCAAATAAATGCAATCTTATCATGCTGTTAAACAGATCTTATACTGTCTAATGAGAATGACTTTATCATCAGAGTTAAAGTAAAACAGAAAAGGTAAAAGTTAAATAATTTCCACATACTGCTCACTCAATTCACTGTCCACATATTTATCCACATATATCATAGTGCAGCTGGATGAACGCTGTGACAGCAAAGAAACACACAAAGCAGTTATCCCCTTTCTTTCATAAGGAATGTGCCAAAAAGTGTTAGAGAAAGCATTAAAACTATTTTATTCATTTACTTCAGAGCCTGCTGCTCATAGTAGATGAATAGAAGACAAGAATAAACTAATTGAAGGGAGCAGAGGATTAGCTTGATAAACAAAACACAGTACAAGACTGTAAAATGTAAAACAGGAGCAAAATAGAAAAAGTGAGAATGTATCAAGTGCTGTAAGAAGACGGGTCAGCTTTTTTTGCATCGGACTAATAGGGAGATGTTTGCCTTAGGCCAGTCAGAATTACTGCATATTAATATGCTCATTTTAAAGTTGTATTCATGTTGAACTTTAGTTAAAGAAAGCAGTAAAAGAGACATTGCAACATTTAAAGCCTTTTCCTGGTCATACAGCAATCATCTTCATTAATGTATTCTCCATTTTCAGGAAACAAAGGGCTTCGTGCAGAGCTTGGTGGGATACTTCAAGCAGTACACAGATTGGGTTAAAAACTCTGTGAGTATCCTCCAGACTTTTTCCTCCTTTGGAAAATCATGGGTCCCTATGCAGTCAATGGAGCCAGATCAGGAAAGGTGCACAAGGAACTAGTGTTATTGCAGTGGCAAATATACTCTACAGTCTCTGTGCCCAGCTGCAGTGGACTTTCTGACCTTGATTCAGCTCAGTTTAAAAGCTGTCTAGGTTTAAGTGAATTACAGCAGATTTAGAGCTTCTCATATTGTAAACTAACTTTTTAACAGTATGTCTGACTTGAAGTCAGTGACTGAAGTCATGATGAGAGATCAGAGGAGTACTCAGAGGAGTACTTCATATTTACTGGTATTATTTCCCTATGCATGTGCTGTGCATCATCATGTGTATGTTTCTCCTACAGCTAACTGCAGAGGTGGCACAGTGTAAACCCATTAGCAACATCGTGGACAGCATGGAGATAGTAGGGTGCAGCTTTATTGTTGACTCAGTGGTAAGACATCTCTGTAATTACTGTGTGTCTGTGTCTCTAGCAGAGAGGCTTCTCTTATTCATTTTATAGCCATGCACACTGCATGCACCTTCATATGTGGATGGTAACTGAAAATATAAATGTCTCTTTGACATTTGGGGGGAGCTCTGGGGTTTTGGGGCCAAAAGCAGTACAAGCCACATGCACAAGAACAGGATTTTCTAAATCTGCACACACACTCTTAAAATGGGACAGAGTGCATTTTGAGGCAAGGTGGAGCATCACATGTGTATAGATTGTTCACTGTTTGCACCAGGAGTCCTGCTGAGTTGGGAAGTTTATGTTTACATGTCAACTATATGTCATGTGCTCCAATTTGTGAGAGTTTATTGTGAATTCAAATTAGTTAGAAATATAAGAAGATGTTTTAGAAGTCAGTATGGCATTTGTACAGAACTGTGTGTAATATGTAACATGTGCATCTCCTCAGCAGCACGGTTGCAGCTATTTACCAGTGTTTCCATTAGAATTTAAGGCAGATACTAAAATATCCTCTAAAACAAGTACAAGAGTCAAGTAAGAGTTATATTGTCCTGAATACAAAATTAATGAATATCCTGTTTTTAGTTTTATTTTATGTAAATAAACACTGTTAAAGCTAACGATGGAACCATAATTGATTAGCTGGAGTGTAAATTCTCTTTTTTCTGTGTCTTTTTTCCCCAGAACACATTTTGGTTTGGTCTGGGAGGTTGCTGCATCCTCCTCATCCCCAGCATCATCTTCTCTATCAAACTGGCTAAGTACTACAGACGGATGGACACAGAGGACGTCTTTGAAGAGTGAGAACAAACACATGCTTTAAATCTTCAACAGAATCAATTATTTTCTTCTAAATTTTCAGAAGCTTTTCTGATGTAGATCAAAGCAGAATTAATTAATTAGTTTTTTCCCTCTCTGTGTCATCACTCCTTTACATGCTCCTCGATTCTCCTCTCGTTCTGGCCTCCTGTTCTCCCCCCATCAGCTATTCTTACCCATGGCTTGTTGCACTCTGATGTTTGTTACCTATTCATGCACCTTGTTGCCTTCTTCCATTTAACCACTCCGTGGTATGGAACATATTGGATCACTTTCTGCCTTTTCTTGCTTTTACTCAGCAGTTTAATCAGCATGGTTTCTTATCCGCATGCATGGGTTTACCCATCGCTATTCAGTTTCGACTTCATTTCCTTCATGAGCATCGCTCTCTGTGGGCCATTCTACCCTTGTGACTTTAAGAGGAGCCTTCCCATTATCTTTTTCATCTTGCCCTCCTCAATCTTATGTTGCATTATGGCTAACACAGGTAATCATCTTGAACAAGTGTGTGGTATCCATGGAAACATCGCTGTGGTCAGGTACGAGCCGGGCCTGCCCTAATTTGCTCGCTTGCATGCTGGGGTTATTTGGTGGAGGGAATCGTCTGTAAAAAGGAAGAACCTTAAAAAGTCGTGTTTTCTACAAATTCGTAAAGAATTTCCCCCAATGTGTGTGTTTGTGTGTGTGTTTGTGTGTGTGTTTCTGTGTGTGTGTGTAGTTTTAGCTCTCCTTATTGTGACTCTCTGACCCGATTCCCTCGGGCTTCTGCTCCACCATGTGACTGGTGACCCACAGGATCACTCTTCTTTATGAAGGTATTGATAACAGATAACTATCAATTAGCTGTCAACTAACATGACTGACACCAAGCATCAAACCATCACAGACTTTCTTCTGAGACAGGAGTTTCATTGCCATCCATCTTCCTTACAATCTTTTCCTTCAACAGCTTTTTTTTTATGTTTTAGTGCTAAAACTAACAAAATGTTAGTCACCTGTTAACAAGATAACAGCTCATACCGTCATTCATCATGCATCTTCCTCTTGATCTGTACGCAGAAGATGCCGCCTGGAAAGGGTAGAAGATATTTCCCTAAATGCTTATCCCTGTGCTGGTTATGAACACTTATGATTTCTAGCATGAGGAAGCAAACACGGTCATAATTAATGGTAGTGTTATAACAGAGTGGGTTAAATATGTCTTTCAGATCTTGTTTTGAGGCGGTTCTTCCTGCAGAAGGTTTCCAGTTTTGTTGCACTCCTGGTTGTCTTACATATCCTGCATGCTGAGGTCTGATTTTAGGTGATGTGTAGGTTAGAGTATGGTTGTCATTGCGAAACCTACAGCATGACACAGTCTGGGAGCCCATTGTGTGCTTTAAGTTACCAGGATCATTACCCTGTTATTATGTTATCCTTCTTTTTTCTTCTGCTTTTTCAACAAATACAGTGATATGTTTTACTAACTTGTAACATATTCCCATTATGTTCAGCTAAAAAGCAAGCTCACCCATTTTCAAGATACAATGATTTGTTTTTGCTGTTAAAGTACTTTTTTTTTTTTACATATTTACTCAGACGTCTGCTGCACAGACACCAACATCCATTTGATTTCTTCATCTTTTCAGTCTCCTGGATCTTACTAAAAGTCTTTTACACCCAAAAAGGGGCTTTATTTTGCCTCTGTTTCACTTTTACGGTTTATGTTCATTTTCAGTGCCAAGCGGTTACTTTGAGGATAAGCTTTAGGGAGCTAGTCTTTTTAAAGCAATGGATGTTCTAACACCTGAGCTTTCTTCATGATTGTGAACAAGCACTAAGAAGCTAATTAAGGGGTTAGGGAGGACTCACACGTACATGTTTCAGGTACCAGCCATCTCATTTCTCACTTTGAATGATTTGACCTTATGCATCTTGGAACAAATTCTGCTTAAATGGGTTTATATTTTGAAAGCACATTTCAAAGGAAAGTGAAGATAAGTTTAATTTATCAAGCAGCGACACAGTTAAATCTCCTCAGGTCTGCCCACCATTGCTTTTTAATACTTCATCAGTGTGAATGCTTTAGTGTACACAAGCAGAATATTATGTTTGGATGCTGCTTTATGTGTTGCCTGTATGTCTCTGCAAACTACTCTGCAGTTTTTGTCTATATATGATGTAAGTCCAGTCATGTGATACCAAACACAACACTGGCAGCTGATTTAGTTTTTCTTTCTTTTATCTTTTTCCACAGTGGGCAGGAGAACTGGAACTAAAATGCTTGTTAAGGTAAGTGACTTACTTCCCTCCTTGTCTTCCCTCTTGAAATAATAATAAGATGTTCAGATCAATAAAACAGCTTCTCTCTTCCTCAAATTCTCCGGACTTTTCAGTTCTTAGATCCTTCAACACTTTAAAGGACAAAAAGGAAGAATAGCAAACAGGAACTGTGTGGTGAGGGACTACCGACCCTCTCGTTCCTTTTAGCCCATCGGAAGTTTGATGCCAGTGAGCTGGAAACCTGCAGTCTCCTCTCCAGCATCGACTCACAGCGGTTCATCTTTCACACTGTATGAAATCAACCTTGCTCCTACATAGATCCACATGTAAAGAATAAATTTGTACGTGCGTTCTCAGATTGACCATGTGTACATTTTTTTACACTTTCAAAACTTTTGAAAGTTTTATATATTTTTTGTTAATCTGTTTTATAACATATTAGCAGTTTTTTTTCCTTTGGGATTGTAGTAGCTTTTTTTGGTTCTCTGTGAATATTTGTATCATAGCTTTATTTGTTTTGGTTCAACAGATGCATTTACCGGATAGATTTTCAGGAAAGAGTTTAAAATGTTAGAAAATGTAGAAAATGTAGAAAATGTTAAAGCTCTGCAAACAAAGATAAGATTAAAGAGTCAGATTTTTATTCCAAACTATGATCAACATTTAATATAAGCAGCATTAAACATTCATATGAAGTGGCCGTCCAGACATTTCACCAAAATCCAGAAATGCAAACCTGATGCTGCAAAGAGAAAAGTGAGAGGCTAAATTAAGTCAGTATAACTTAAATACCTCTCCAAGAGCCATCCAGCATTTTAGATATTTCCACCTGGAATAAAACGGTGAACAGATGTTTGACTTTTTCTAAGTTTGTTTTTTGTATTGATTAAACATGTCAAGTATCTAGACATGTTGCTATTCTCTCTAACTTTGAAATTAAACTTTAAAAAAAAAGAAAAAAAAGGGTTGTTCCCAAAGTGGCAAACTATTTCTTTTAAAAGATGAACCAGTAAACTGGCAGCTCGGTTTGGCTTGATGTTTGTGTCCAGAGTTTATCCTGGTCCTTGCTACAGAAAAAGGTGAAGTGTCACATGCTATTCAATACATCAGTAAGAAGTTTGAAGAAGGTTTCAGCAGACCAATAGCTGTGATTACGAAGATTTAAAGAACACACTAAGAGATTGTGAAGTTTGTGGAAATTTGTCAATAAAAATCCCAGTTCGACTACGTTTTGCTTCATCTTTCATCAGTTAGCAGGAATCCATCCATCCATTTTCTACCGCTTGATCCCAGAGCGGGGGGGGCTGGAGCCAATCCCAGCTGTTAGCAGGAATCCATTTATCATAAATTATAACCATTTCTTTGTGACCCCTACAGAGCCAAGGAAAAAGTTGCTTTGTGCCATAAATGATCAAAACCATATCAATCTCAATAATTTGCTTGTGAAGCAATCTTATCTGCAGATAAGAGAGAAACCTGAAAACTCAGCATGAACAAAACATGTCTGCAAACGGTGAGAATATCTGTATAACAGGCAGGGTCTATATGCTACTGAAGGCTGATGGTCCAGCGAGGAGAGACGTGACTGGTAAGGGGAACTAAGGTGGCATGACACCTTTGCATCATAAGAGGACTACAGTATATTTATGAAAAATCCTGATTTGACATTATACATACACAAACACACTTTACATGTTTTCCTTCCTGATGTCCCCAATGGAAAATGTCTTTCTCGCCAGAAAAACTGCTATAAAAAATAAAGCCTCCCAAAACTTCCGAGCCATCAGGATGTACACTTATATTTGGTTCTGTACCCAAACTTAGCAGCTCCTGGAGTATTTCACTTTCTTTAAAGACAGTGTCTGTTTTTCTGTTTAGTTTCAGAGGCTCAAAACTCGCTGTAGTGCCTGGTTTGCAACCTGGTCTGGGTTTGAGCTTCAAGCTGTGGAACAGCATTTCTATGTAAATTATCAAACTTTTCTTTGAACTAACAATATTTTTAAAGCAAAAAACCCAGTTCCAGAGAGGTCCTCATCAATCTCATCAATTCAACTTTGACTACTTTATGCTGTTCTTTTCACCAAACCTTTTATGTAAGTTTGGGAGAGCAAATACAAAACAAATAAAGAACCAATATGCATAATCCAGAAAAGAGCAATAAGAATTAAATGCAATGCACTAGAAAAAATAAACAACTCTTTATCCATCTGAAATCACTTAAATTCAGAGATCTAGTCTATTACTCAATAACACAATTAATGTAATAAGTAATTCATCAAAAAGGAACAAAGTATCAAGGACCATGAAATCATGTTAAGCTCATTAATTTAAAAGAACCTTGAGAGATCACATCCTACATAAATATTCTGTTAGTGGCTTCACTTCGATTTACTTATTTAGTTGTTTTTTTATTGGGACAGTATTAAAAACAAACACATGGACAATAGTCCAAACCACTCACAAAACCAAACAGACAAATAGAAGAAAACAAAAACAAATGCAAGACAAAAGAAGAACAGGAGGGGGGGGGGGTTAAATGCAGCAAAAAATGTATTTCTGTTTATTAAAGAAACAACAAAACAATGTCAGTGAATAATAAAAAAAAAAGCCCAGTAATGCTTTAAAGAATTTGGGACCTTTTAGGTTGTTGTTGAGCTGTTCAGCATTTTGTGGTTATCAGACCATCTACACCATGACGTTTTATACATTTTCATACAGGCGCATGTTGACAACATAGGAGACGACTAGAAGTTTAAAAATAGACAACTAATTACTTGGAAAAGAAACTATCTAAATCACTTAAAATGACATAGTCACTGTGGCCACCAGAGTAAAAAAGTCTAGTAAGAATAATTATCAGACCACCCACTCCAGGGAGCTCAGTTAAACACTCAGCTCTGATAGTTTCCAGGAGGCCAAAACATCCCATTAGGGTCCAGCTGTCTCTCCAGATGGACTACTGTTGGTCCCTCCTGAGCTCTTTCATCCATCTATATCAACATATTTGCTGCACGATCCGAAAGAACTAATCAACATTTCATGAATACTACAACTAAATACTTTACTTCATTACAAGAGGGCATTATTGTTAAACACTATATTATTATAATGCAACTATTTAAAAGACTGATTTACGGCAGCACCAGCTTCACTCATATATATTTTTATGCCTTTTTTCTTAACTTTGTGACGTCTTCTGCATGAGAAGTGTTATAGCTTTGATCGTAACATTGCAGAAGAAATGTCACTACCAATTCAAACTGTACCAAGCAACAGGATGGAGTTTTTACTTTAACAGGCTAACAAAGCTGCTTTTAGCTCCCTGGTAAATAACCTCAGGCTGCTGTGTGGTTTATATCCCTCATTGCACTCCTTCCTCATCAATGGTCAAAGAACCGCCTATGTGGGATTATATAATGTCCTGTGTTTTTTATAACATTTGACCTCATGTATGTGCTTCTGTAATACTTTTTGCTCTACTTTGGCTTCTGCAAATGTCTCCACCTTTCTTCTCTTCCTCCCCACGTTTATGTTCCCCCTTCCTTATAACCATCTCGTCAATCACTTTTTAGGTTTTGAGTGTTCCCCACGTACCTGTGTTTGAGTGTGTGGACGTGTCATTAATGCACGTCTGTGGTGTGAGGAACCGGAGGAGGAGTTTGAGCTGCACTGCCAGATTACCTGAATAATAACTTCTTTGTAAGTTTCTGCCTTATAAAGTGGGACTCATTTGCTTTTTGCTCTTGCACATTTTAACCCTCAGTGCAGCCCCAGACAAAGATCCTCCCTTACCTACGTCCGTCCCATTCTCCTGTACATCCCGTTACCATGAGAACCAGGATGAAACTGTTGCTGCTGCTTTTAGCAGCAACTGTTTGTGTACTGAATGCTCAGACCAACGACAGCAAGCAACAACAACAGCAACAGCAACAACAACAGCAGCAGCAACAACGCAGCATCTGGGATGAACCCATCAAATTCAACACCAAGAATAAAGAGTCGTGCGCTATGGTGGTGTCTGGAGCCGGGAACTATACTCGCCTGCGTGTTTCCTGCAAAGGTCCAAGCCAGACTGCAGGCAGACCTCAGTCCTACTACTGTGACTTCCAGGGCAAACCCAACCTATGCCGTGCCTACAACTCCAACCCTCGCCACTACTTCACCCAGATGATGTGGGAGTTGAGGAAGCAGAAGAATGCCTGCCAGGGAGCTAAAATCTACCGACCACAGATGTGTAAGAAATACCCTGATGAGGCTCAGATGACTTTCCTTACCGTATGGCCCAAGACCACCACTCCAAAAGCCTCTAAGCCTTACCAGGAGTCACGTAAACCAGTGGTGCCAGCTCAGCCAAAACCAGCTGCTACTCCTAAACCCGTAAAGACCCATCCTCAGCCTGTTAAACCCCTGCAAGGCAAAGGAAATCAGACAAAGAAAACCACCCCCAAGCCTGGGAAGACCACTACTCGTCCCACAGAGCAGACCGAGTCCAAAGCCTCCCGCATCGCCACAGAGTATTGCTGGAAGAGCTTCCACAGTATCTGCTCCTATGTTATTGGTTGGTTCAAGAACTGAGGAAAATATGACAGACACACTGAGGTGAGTGATGAAAAAAATATTTTATAAAGAAAGTAGAGAGGAGGTTAAGATGGAGTAAGGGAAATGGAGCAAGAAGCCTAATTTTACATCCTTTTATAATAGATAAACCCACTAGAACCTTTATGTTGTTGTTTCAGGTTCCAATCACCAGCAATCAACACATTCGTCTATCTTTGGACACTCTGGAATCTGCATGAAAGCATCTGGAGTCATTTAATCTGTCAGCAAAGGGTGACTTCTAGTGTTTCACAAATACTCATCCTGCACCTGTGCATACAGTATTAAGATTTGTGCATGTAATTTGGAAACGAATACACACTGTGAAAAAAAAATAAAATGGCAGGCATGTGTTTCTGTTTGTATACGATGTAAAAGTCATTCTACGTGTATTGTAAATGTAAGGATGAAGACATGGAGTGAATAAAGTCAAAGTGGTGACTGCTCCTCTTTTGTGTCCCTCTGTTTCTCCCACTGAGCTGAAAACAAGCTGTGAGCTTTCACACTCGTATCAAAAGGAGTCTTTGTTTCCACTCATCGTGAGTTGTAACAACATGTCTGCTGCCTGGCTGAGGAAGTTGTTACCGTGCAGACACAATCAGTCACAGAAGGTGTCTGAGCACTGCCAAACACTTCTTTGTATGAGCTGATGAATTGAGTCTTGAGAGCTGC
Source organism: Pseudomugil gertrudae (assembly GCA_037177535.1). Taxonomy (NCBI): domain Eukaryota; kingdom Metazoa; phylum Chordata; class Actinopteri; order Atheriniformes; family Pseudomugilidae; genus Pseudomugil; species Pseudomugil gertrudae. The sequence goes on along the minus strand of JBAMHV010000004.1, from coordinate 11,967,466 downwards.
AGCAGGAACAGAGGTGGTCTGTGTGGAGGCCACAGATGACTGGAAATAAGCGTGAGCCGCAGCAGCACTGGTGTTCCATTATAAGCTGCTGGTGTCCAGTTGTCCAGTGAGTCTAATCTCACTAAGAAAAAAACCCTGAATGTCCAAAACTAAAGGAAATATATTTTGTTAAATAAAAAATGTATGTAAATAAGGAGATGACATGAATGCATGGCATCGTGTTTAATTCCAAGTCAAAGCCCTGGAAGATAGTTGGGATTAAACACTGTTTATCATTGACAAGGCAAAAGAGAAATTACATGACGTTATCAATGTGCAAAATGATTATTTAGTCCAAATTTAAACCCCAACAAGCACCATTTTGATGACATTATATTTGATATTTTTATGAACTGGCTGTTTTCACTGGAAGTATGTAGGAGAATGTGTAGCCATCTATATATCTATAAGTAGATCTAGATGTATTCAATCTACAATAAGTTATATTGGTCTAACTGTTTCCTGCCAAGAGGTCGGGCTCCTTCTGAAAGTCATAAAAGTGGTAAGAAAAAAATGTATGAAACAAAGGATTTTTTTCTAAAGAGATTTTTTTTTATCTTAGTGGCATAAATAATCATTAGTCACCTGAAACATGCCCGTTTTGGTTTAAGTGTCAAATTACATAAAAAGTTTTTTTAAATTCCTCATCTTATGTTTATTGTGTTACTATTATTTTTGTTTTTTTACTGTTACTTTAATATTAATCTATCAATTTTATTATAATGAAATGATTATCAGTATAATTACACTGTAAAAGCTGACATGAGAAAACAGCTATCATTGCAGCAGTGTCATCGTACAGAGATGCTGCTGGACACACGATGGAGCTACTGTACAGAGAGAGAGGGAAGGGGGGGCAGAATCAGTTGGGAAATTCACTCACAACTTTTACCTTTTTAATCTTTTACAGACTAGACGAGACAAAATATCTTTATTAAACTAAAGACCCTCAACGTTAAATTCCAACACTTTATGCTACCACAATGCACAGACCAACATACATTACATAACAGTTATTTTTACCCAAACCTGTCCTTCAACACATCCCTTTACACATTCAAATTTATTGAATTACATTATGAGGATTGTTTTTGTCCCAACACTGCTTTCAGCTGTTGGCAATGTGGGCGATGCACTTTATTGCTATTGTTCATTGAAACAGTTTTCTCACACAGTGACTACCAGCAATAAAGTTCTATAAGACCAGAGATTATTGAATAGATGCCCATATTAGTTGTAAGGTTCCTTCCTTGTTGAGTTAAAGTGTCATATCAGTGAAAAAGGATTTCAAAGTGAGACTTTATGAGTATAAGGAACTGACATGGTAAATGTGTTACTCATAATTCAGTATAAATCAATGGTGCTACAGGAAGAACTGCAGGAGTTAGATCAGACAAAGCGCCACACATTAAAATACACTGTCCTGGAACAGGGTTTATTGTTTTATTATATGAAAGTCCCGGTGTAAATACTAAAAATATGGCTGGTGAGGGTAGTGTAGCATTTTCTCTTTGCCTTTTGATGGGATGACTGGACACTTAAAATATTACAGAGCTGATGTAAATGCTTAATAAACACCTGCATATGTAAAAATAAAAATCAAACATCTCAACAGATTTTAGTTTACCATTCACGACACATTTACTGTATTAAAATAATGAATACATGAATGATGTGATCTCCTAGTTGTTCTTGTTTTTTTTTTGTTTTATTTGGAGTTTTTTTTGTTTGTTTTTTTTGTTTTTGTTTTTTTTTTGTTATTGTTTTTGTTATTTGGAGTTTTGACTCAAATTACTTCGTCTTTCCATCCAGTCATTCATTCATTTCCATACCGCTTAATCCAAAACAGGGTCGCAGGATTTTTAATTACATAATTGAACTGATACTCAGGTTGAATTTCCATCATATAATTTTAAAAATAACGGATCATCTGCATAACATGAGTCAAACACAAACAATCCAGTTTGATCCCTGATGAGCCCACCATGCAGGCGCAGCATGGTGGAAATGTTGGAGACGAGCTTCCAGGATGTGCTTTGGCACGCCTGTGAAGTATTCTAAAAACAACCTGTCTTGTTAAACTACTTTAGAATAAACGGAAAAGCTTGTTCGGGCATGTAGGTGAAGCGTCAGTGTTAACCTCAACTCGGTATCAACAACCCAGTCTCACACTAAATTGTGTAATACCTACGTTTGTCCACAGGGAAAAACGTAGCAATTTCACAAAAACGC
>JBAMHV010000004.1:11909108-11940196 GCA_037177535.1 Pseudomugil gertrudae | reverse complement strand
TATTCTTTCTGAGACCCGGTTAGCACCTGGAGCTCATCAGTTATGTTAGCTAGCAATCGCACGTTAGCATCACAACAGCTGGAAGAAACGGTTTAAATCTCCATCATTTTTCTCTCTGCTTCACTCCTGCCCTGCATCTTTATCTCTTTCTTTTAAACTCCGTAGGGATTTGAAGTGTTATTTCACCGATAATCTTGAATTTGGAGAGCATTATCAATAAACCCGGTTGTAAACAAGTCTCGTTGCCATGGCAACGACTCTAATAACAAGTCTTGAAATAGCAGAAAAAAGATATGCAGAGAGACTCCCGTGTAGCACAACTTCCGCCAGCGCGAAAAGTCTTCTTGAACGACCCAAACTTAAGTGGATTTCTTAAAAAAGACTCCTAATATTACAAAAATCACGAAACATCACAACAGTTAACACAGAGCTACTATTGTTTGCTGCCACCTAGCGGCGCATTCCAGAATAGAATCCTAGAATGCGTCGCTAGGTGGCGATTCTGGAATGGGAGGATTCCACCTTGTGGATTCCACCGTCACCCTCCACATCAGCAACCCTGTTACTGTTGGGATATGTATTTTTTGTATTTAAAAACTACTTCAATTCGAATTTCCCTCTGGGATCAATAAAGTATTTTTCATTTAAATTATTTCATTTAATTTCATCCTGACTTGTGCTTTGGTCTGCAGCAACATGGCCTCAAATGGAAAAGGTGTGGATTATATAAGGTATAATTCTACCTTTTTGACACATGTAAATAATGTGTTTGCCAACTTCACCTTTTTAAAAAAAATGTTTTTAATAGGTAATGTAATTTCCACATGTTCACATTGATTGATAGTCTATTTGATTTATTTCACTCTTATTTTTCTCTCGCCCGTTGATAGCTGGGATTGGCTCCAGCCCCCCCGCGACCCCGTTCAGGGACAAAGCGGTAGAAAATGGATGGATGGAAAATATTTATTAAAAACAGAGATTAACAAATTGCTGCGAAAAACTTAGACAGCGATAGAGAAAGTAACTATTTATCTACTGCCTATCTCTTTAAGCAGAGGCAGAACTTGATAATCGATAAGTCACACCTTTGTTTCCAGAAACAACGTGATTTACCCCGTGAGTCCTCGTATTTGGTGGGGAGATTCACTTACATCTATTTTTATAAATGAGACAGTTTTTTCAAGAATATTATTGTGGTTCAATAAGACAAGCGAAATCTAACGATTACATTCAAATCTAGCGATTACATCCAGATAAATCTGGAAACAAATTTATTATATTAATTTGAAACCCCCCCGCGTCTTCCAGTAAGTGGTATGATCGACAGAATAACGTGCGGGTGCGCAGTTGATAACCCCCAAACTGAAGCCACCGAGCAGACACACAGAAACTGCGAAGTCACTGCCAAATACAGCAAACATGGAGTGGAGCCCCATGGAAATCAACCCCGAGGTTGGGAAATAACTTATTTCGTATTGTGAAACCATTACAGGCAGCAAACCCACTCTTATCTTTTTTTAAAATATCGTTTCAGATGCTGAACAAGGTGGGTATCAAATGTTTGCCTCGGTGAAACTGTTGGTAACCGTTGTATGCAACAGACAGGTAAGTTTCAAGTAAGCTAGTTTTTGGGACCGTTTATCCGTTAACTTAAACAAGAGGTAACATATTCCCGCGCCACCAAGCTATAGTGAATTTGAGACTGTCGTTTGTCGTGAAAAGATTATTCATGTCTCTTGAAGAGCGCCCAGCAGCAAGCAAAAGGAGCCTTTACGGCTTGTAAAGTGCGGCTGCATCCTCCCTGGCGTTGCCCCTGTGTCTGGGTTACAGGGTGTGGTCAGGCTGGACCAACGCAACGCAGCATCTTTGAACGGCCTTACAAGGCTTCTTATCGATTACCAGACGCTCAGTTGTTTGGTGTCGACTCAGTGTTCGGTTTTACTATGTACTGTCGTTGTCTTTCAGATTATGAGCAAGCTGGGTGTGGGTGAAAGCTGGCATTTCGTTGATGTTCTGGGACTGGAGAGAGAGCAACTGTCTGCCGTCCCAAAACCATGCTGTGCCTTGATGCTGCTCTTCCCCCTCACGCAACAGGTAATGGAGGGTGCTGGATGTGACTTCTTCCTGGACGTCATGTGAAAGATGGGTGTGCCAGAGAAATGGCTGGTGGAAGAGGGACTGAGATACAGCCAGGGCATGGTTGAGACTCTACAATGTTTGAGTGGCTACTTTAGGACTTGGATAGTGGAGAGGAAATGGATCAACAAACGCTTACTTGTTCCATATTAGTTTCAAGGCCTCCAATTTAAGATTTTCATCTGTAACTAAAATACTAGGTTTATAATCTAATCCATACTTGATAAGAAAAATTAAGGTAAAACTATTTGTTTTATAGAAACACTAGGCACAGATGTTTTAAGACTGTTAGTATTTTTAAAGATATTTTCATGTGAATTTTTTTACAAAATAAAAAATCCTGTATTTCATTTTGACTTATTTGAATGCATGCATTTATTTTATGAATTTTTCATGAACGAATGATTTATTTTAATGAAAATACTTTTTTTTTTTCTTTTTTAAAATCATGCCATTTTATTTTACTCTGTTCTGTGTGTATTACAGCATGAGTCTCACAGGGCTCAGCAAGCAGACAAAGTGGGAGGTGGCCCTGAGGTGTATTTCCTGAAGCAGATAGCAGTCAATTGTTGTGGCACCATCGCCCTGCTCCACGCTGTGGCCAACAACAAAGGAAAATTGACTTTCAGTGAGTGTAGCTGGGGAAATGAAGCACTGGGATAGAGTAATCCATTGTGTGGTCCCCGTTTGGTCAGTGAGCTAACTTTGTTTTCTTTTTAGATAGCGGTTCTGCTTTAAAGCAATTTCTAGATGAAACTGCTGATATGTCTCCTGATGACCGTGCACAACATCTGGAGAAGAACAAGGTCAAATATTTGTCTAACCATGTTTTGTGTTGGTCTTTAATCTATAAAAATGGCTCAAAATGAATCGGGAAATGATAGGATATCAGTATTTTTAGTGGGGAAACTGTATGTTAATTTAAGTTTGTGCCCTCCCCCCTCTTTTATTTGTAACAAATTACCATGTACATGGTCCAAATGGATGTCTTTTTTTTTTTTCATAATCGTTTACTTTAAGAAACATTACTAGTTAACTAAACTGAAGTAATTGATGTGATCACAAAACCTCCATTTAAACTTTTTCAGTGAATGGATGAGTTTTGTGGTAGCCACCTGGGGGCACCAAACACTGTTTAATCTTGAATAATGTCTCTCGACAGTTTGAGAAGTACAACAGCCACTGCAACTTTGTATTTATATCTTTACAAAAATGTATAAATATATATTTTTCTTAACCCGCTCTAGGCAATCTGCGAGGCTCACAATGAGGTTGCGATGCAGGGACAATGTCAGGTAGGATAATTTTTGTATTTAAAAAATACTACAATTCGAATTTCCCTCTGGGATCAATAAAGTATTTTTCCTTTCATTAATCACAATATTTTTAGGTTTGAGTTCCAGTCAATGCTGGATCAACCAGGTTTTGGTTATTAATATGCAACATTTGTTACCACTGCCTTTTTTTCTGGATTATATTCAGCTCTGAAAAATCATGATGAATGTTTATCTCTCCATTCTCATACTGTCTTTGGAGGATGGAGAGCTGGTATATTCAAATAACCTGAAGTTTTGAGATGCATTGAAAGCAGATGTTAGGTTGTCTTGACTTTTATTTTCCTCTTTGTAGATGTAAACACTCTTACAGTCCTTATTTGCAATGTTTTTATTATTTTTTTGATGCAGCCAGAACCCGACAAAGTCCACTTCCACTTTATTGCCTTTGTCAACGTAAATGGACAACTTTACGAATTTGGTAAGCACGTGTCCCCACCTACACTGCAATTTTCATATGTTAAATTCCTAACTGTTATTTGTGTCAAAGATGGGAAAATGAATGGACCTGTGAACCATGGAGCCACCAATGATGAGTCTTTCATAGCGGTAAGTAAACTATGGTCATCGAGGATTCGGTGTAAACTTTAATCATGGTTTCTGCTAAAGAATATTCTTTGACAAAATTAAACAATATTTTGCTCAAAAGATCAAGTTGCTATAAAACACTTGGCAAACTATTTTATGAAGATGGAGCAATAAAATGAGTTGTTTAAAAGAGAAGATACTTGTTTTTTAGGAAAGGGCTTTTCAACTTTTTAAAGGCAAATATGAATAGTTTTTAGCGTTTTTTTGCTAAATTAAAATGAAATGCAGTTTAGCATCTTAAAATTCAGATTGTGAGGCTTTTCTGACTCTAATTTTAAAAACTAGCTAAACATTTTGCTTTGGGCTCAGATGTAAGAATCCAGTGTGGATTAAAAATTCAGCATATGTTGAAACATTTTTGTTATGTCTAGGATGCAGCCGAAGTGTGTCGTGGATTCATGGAAAGGGAGCAAGACGAAGTCCGTTTCTCTGCGGTGGCTCTTTGTCAAAGTTAATTGCTGACCAGGACACCAAAATCAGGCAAATTGTTGACCAAAATGTTCTGGTGCATTCACATGACAAAAGGTACCCACAGTGATCTGTGCGTGTGCACACACACATCTACAGATGCTATGCACTACAAAGTATCTTGTTCTCAACTTAACAGATTGTTCTAGAACATTAGCACATTCACAAACAAACCCAATCTTTGCCTTTTTTTTTTTTCTGCTATCACAAGCTTGTCCAGGCTGTTTTATGTGATAAGGTTCAGCTGTGAAATCTAAAACGAATGTCACCTGTGCATCTGTTTTTAGTGTTCATCTGTCAAACTCAGAATTTAAATACCTTTTTTGTGCCAACAGCAAGACAGAAAAAGCAGTTTGTTTTTTCTGCATGCCTTCCCTTGCAGTGTGATTGGGTTTATAAAGATCTGCACTTCTCTGAATGGCCCAAATATACCTGTAGAAACAATTTCACCGTTCAAAGCAAGCTTGAATTTAGTTATATATTTTTTAGATGTTTCTCTTGATAAATGAAGGTTTGCTGCGAGGGGAAAACTACCGTTTTTTGCTTTCTTCTATTTCGTCACAATTTTTCAAAACTCGAATGCACTTTATTTGGAAAAAGCCTGATGTATTATAAATGGTCAAATACATCATTAATCTGCACAAATGTTACAAAACCTTATTAAAAAAAGGGACCATTATCCAGATGAAGTGCTGTTTGTATGTTGAATTGTGTTGTGCAAGGTGACTGCTGTTCAAACTGTTCTTTCTGCACTTTTCAGTCCTATGTTGCTGTAGTACAGCTGTGAGAGTTAAATAAAACTAATGTTAAACCTGTGTGGCTTAAAGTCTGAAGTTCATTTGTAACTTTTCATTTATAATTGCACATTTACTGATTTATTTATTTTTTGTTTATGGCAAAAAATATCTTTAGTCTCTGAGACAAATTTTAGAAAATATGATTGAGGGGAAAGTTTATTGTGCCCAATTTTTATTTGACTTTTTTTTTTTATTTCTAAAATAAAAAAGTCACAAAAGTGCAGGTTCATAATTTTTTTTAAAACCTTGCATAGAATTTCTAAAATTTTACTTGCACAATTACCTAAAAAGGTTTCTGCTAACTGAGTTTTTTTTTTTCTTTAAAAGAAAAAACTTGTGCACAGGTTCACACAATCAAATTTTTATGAATCAACCTTTTGCATGAAAAGGTTCAGCAGGTGAATCTGGTTCATATCCCGTCCCTACACACCCACTTTCTACCATACACGGTCAAAGCAAAGCAGATCATATGTCTGCATATGAGTGTCTGTGGTGTTTACGTCAAATTATGGCAATTGAGAGTCCATGTAAGCGTAACTTTTCAGACTGAAGTCTGGACTTGGTAAGGTGGAGATATGTAAGGCAATCCTGTTTGTGGGTCATGGAATCAAACTGAAGGCTGCCTTTAAATGATATAAAATAACCATCCATCCATTTTCCACCACTTATCTGAGGTCGGGTTGCGGGGGCAGCAGCTTAAGGAGGGAAGCCCAGACTTCTCTCCCCCCAGCCACATTCACCAGCTCATCTGGGGGGATCCCGAGGCGTTCCCAGGCCAGCCGCGAGATGTAATCGGTCCAGCGTGTCCCGGGGCCTCCTCCCACATATAAAATATGATAAAATGCAAAAATCTATATTAGCATGATAAAGAGGGCACAGCATTTAGTATGAGCATACTGTGCTTTGATGCTTAAATATTTCTGAAATAAATGCCCCAGTTTTTAAACATGTTTCTAACAAACTGTGTTTTTGATTATGATTCAAAGTCTGATGTGAATAATGACAAACATGGTTTAATGTGGCTTGTGTTATTTTGTCAGCTGTACTTCCAGTTTTCCCTTAGAGCAGTGGTTTTCTCTGTCGTTTTTTATAAATCCCAAACTTTGTGCAGTAAAATACTTACAGCCTGTTATTTGTAGCTTTATAAATGTGTCCACTGAACATTTAGAATCTGATTTTTGTTTGGACCGTTTCTGTCCAGTTCCTTTTTAACAAATCTTGCACTAAGGGGTATTCTAGCTATCCATTAGTGCAGTCATGGGGACATCCCATAATGCACTGAGGACTTCCTTTTTCTTTTCTCTGCTCCTTATCTTTTATGTATTAATCCAATGGTCTTAATATATGACAGTATTGACATTATTAACATATTCCTCCTTTCTGTAGGTTTTCCTGGATAAAAGCTGCAGTGTATGTTAATCTGTCTTTCCTGTCCTCTCCACCCCAGCCTGTGAGGCAGATGTCTGCCTTCCCTGAGCCGGGTTCTGCTGAAGGTTTTGTCTTCCTGTTAAAAGATAATTTTTCTTCCCACTGTCGTCTCATGCTCAGGCTGGGGATCGGCTCGAAGTCAAGATTTGATGAAATCTATCGTTTTCCCTTAGCTAGGCTATTGAATTGACTCAAATTGATGTCTGTGAAGCGCCCTGGGATGACATTGTCGTGAAGTGGCACTATACAAATAAAGTTTAATTGAATTTAATTTGAAACATTATTACATGTGATTCTTGTGTGCTGGAAGCAAATAAGCTCAATTTAGCACAGCCTATATGAAAAATGTACACAAGACATTTTTGAAAACAGCTTAATTTGGAACAAAAAGCACAAATACTGAGAAAATGTTTGGATATAATGTTTCTAAAAGATTCTCCTCACAACATTTTATAAATATAGCCTCTTTAGGATGAGAGGGAGGGAAGTGAAGCAATAAACCTGGCAGACAGACAGCACACCTGAAAACAGCAGCTTTCAGGTGACATAACGGGACACATCCTCAGCAGCCCCCCCCCCTCCCCCTCACCCCCCCCCTCCTCGACCTCCCCCGCAGAGATTCCTGCCTGCGCGTTCACGTCTTTCCAAATGCGCGGCCGCGGCAGGAGGCAGGAGCGGATAGTCAGCCTTTCACAGTCCGGCGAACAGGAATCGATATTTTTAGCGCCTGGTTCGTGTTGCAGCGTCGCAGTCGCGTGAATCCTCTTCTTGGTCTCTGCGCCACAGTTTGAGCGGCGGCTCGCGCGCGGCACGAGAGAACCAGAAGACCGACTGCGCGCGTGGCGTTGTAGAAAAAGAGGAGCAAGATAACGGATATAGAGAGGTGGGAAGACACCGCTTATCACCGAATCATCAACATTAGTCTTGGTTGGACGTCGTGCCGAGAGATGGCTAGCCCTACTGCCTGCTCCTCTTCCCCTTCGCGAGAGCAGGAGCCGTCGGAGTCGAGCCATCCCGAACCAGCCTGCCTGGAGGCGCAGAAATGGATTGAGGTAAGTTGAGAGGACACTATGGGGCACTGCTGCTGCTACAGCTCATCAGGGACAGATATGGCCCATGCAGTCACAGTGACCGGACTGGAGATATAAATACACACCGGTGCATCATCACCTGTTGGGGGGAAGTATGCAGCGTCGGGTTACTGTTTGGGACAACGGCTCTGCTGCATGATGGATCAGCTGTAGCCTGTGTGTTCAAAGTTTTAAGGTATGCCTGTCTCCCAGTTAAATCGAGCATCAAGCATTGCAGAGACTTTTAACTAAAGCTATTCAGACCGTTTCACAAAGGATGCGTTGGTTTAGCGCAGATGATGAGAATGCGTTTACTTAGGAGGAGGAACGCCTCCTTTTCAGGGGATTCCGGTTACCATGGTAATGAAACCGGGCCAGCATTCATGCACGAGATGCCACACTGTATCAACATTTGATCTCGTCGGATAAGATTATCATTCTTGGTTTGCTGCATCGTTTCCACCATCATCTGCTCCACTAAATCGCCTCCACGCATAAGCCTGAGTGGTGAATCATTGTGTTATAACCTAGTTTTCCTCTGCTTTATACCACACAACTGCCAACTGGAATCTGAGGAAATTAAAGCCTCGGAGGGGTACAAAAATATTTTTATATTGCGTTTTCATCTGTAGATTCAGACTATATTGTGTTTTCTCAGGACTTTGCGTGTCTTCTCATAGTGAGTGAGATGAGAGGCCCTTAGTTTGTCTTATCCAGAAGTTGTCACAATTCATACACAATGTATACACATCACAAGGAAATTAGAGTATGTCTCATAAATAAAAACAAACATGCTGAGCTATATTCAGGCAAGATAACTGAAAAAATCATCAGTATTTCAATAAATAGATATTGTTTAAACATTTGTTTCAATTTTGAAAGCAAAAACACAATTAAAGTTTTTTACAAGTTCCTGCAGCACACAACAGTAATGACATAAATAAATGAACAATGTGGGACAACTTCAACATCAGCAGAAAACAAATTAGGCTATTACATCCCTGCATATCACTGTGTGAAACAAAAGAAAAAAACAATTATAGAGCAAAATGATTATTAATTAGCTGGAGTTTCTGGTCTGAAAGAACATCCAGATCCTGGGGTTGAAGGCCCCTCTCCATTAAGTCCAAAATGGTTCAGAATAGTTCCTTTGGAGACTAAACTACTAGGTTAACCAAGTTAAATAGATCATAATTATATATCCTGACACATAATTTCAGTGATATTGCACTAATGCAGAAATTCATTATTAGCTTAAACATTGTGATGGACAGTGACACTTTAACGCTTGTGCCCAGTAAAGTTGTCACTTATTCTGCTTTAATTTACACTTATACTTGTTGGAGTAGTAAAACTAAAATAAGTGATTAATGGGCACTATTTGAAATTGTAGTATGTCTGTGTATTATATGGTCTTACCATACCACATGTACATTACACTTACTTCATCACTTCATGAATCAAACAATAAACCTGGTTCATGAGCATATAAATTGTAGCTAACTGGCTAATTGAGCTATCTAGCAGGACAAATCATTAACAAACTTGATTAAAAACTCAGTTACACCTCTTACAGCTGCCCTACCTTCATCATTTGTCATTCTTCCTGTTTTTTCTTGTTTTGTCTGCTCAACAAAAATAACTTCCTGTTGATGCCTTGATGCTGCTCCCCATCCATATCCTCATTAATATGAGTGATAAATACCTGTCAGTCATACTGGTGAATCCACTGTGACCCCGTGAAGTCCAGTGACTTGCCACAAAAAACACTAGCCACAGCTGATCATTTCTGCATATTTTATTCTCATAACCTACATTCATTTTTAAGCATAAAAGGAATAAAAGCCGTTTAGGTCTCCTTAACCCAGTGGTTCCAAATTCTGGTCCTCAAGTATCCCTGCCCTGCACCTCTTAGAGGCAACCCTACTTTAACACACCTGATTAAAATTAATTAACTTTATTATCAAGTTCTCCGCAGACTGTTAACGCGGTAGAAAATGAATGGATGGATATTAAAGTTCTTATAATCTTCTGCTCCTGGTGTTTATTAAGGGCTAAAGACAAAAGTCAGATTGTTCCACAATATTTTGAGTAAAGTTTTTACCACAAAGTGATGCTTATGTCTAATAAAATATATGTCACATTGGGCTCTTCTGGTTTAAGAAATTTAGACTGGACAGACACATTGGGTGTCCTGTTTATTGTGGGGCCAGAGCTGAACGTGGTCTCAAACTGGTCCAAACTGGACACCAGAAAGTATGCAACAGCCTTACAATAAGTTAGCACACTAACTGAGTCTTATTAACCTTCATTTTGTGATGCTTTCTCTTATTACTCCTCTTCATCATAGCACGCCTCTTCCCAAAATGTCTCATTTCTAGTTTGTCTTTCATGGGGTTCCTGAGGGTGTGCCTCCTTTTATTATATGCATCTGATTTAACTTGCAAATTTCTACAGCAGATACATCTTACTACACACTTCCTATTTAGAGCTTTATGTAAAAGTGTCTCCAAACTTATACAAGATTTCACTTTATTAGAAAACCACATAGTTATTTTTAGTTTGCAATTGCAAAACACATTCAGAACAACTTCAGACTTTTAATACTTGCCAACTTTTGATTATAGGTCATGAACTGATTTCAGTCTGCACTAAAAGTGTACCAATGCGCTCCATCAGTAGTGAGTACTGTCTGTTCTGGGGTAATGCTGACCTCTAATTCCTAATCTCCCCCCTGTGTCTTTGTGTTTTCGTCTTCCTGACTCCTAATTCCCTAGTTATTTTCAGTCTGGCCGGACCGGCTCTATTTCTAGTAGTGTATTTTTATGCTCTCATAGGTGGAGACATTTCAGGGTTAAAAAAGGTGCCATGCATGTTTCTCAGTGCATTTATCACATCTTTAAAGAATGCACACTCACACATGACAATCAGCAATGTATGATTTGAACACACTTCAGACACACCTTGGTTGTGTGACACTGGTCACTATGAGAACACAAAGCCAGCAGGTTCTCAGGTGTCACTGTTTCTAGGGGGCAGTGGAGCAACAGGCTTTACATCTTTAAATGATCTGTGCAGGAAATTAGACTGTCAGAGACAAAACGCATTCAGTTGTGACAGGGCTGGATGAAACTGTCATCAGATGTGCTTTTAATGTGACTTTAGCAGGTTGAAGTTAAACTGGCTCAGAGAAATATAGTTAGTTTTTGTGATATCATTTAACCTCTGCTTTTACTGACATGAAACACATGGTAGAAGTCCTTCAGACATATAGGCGTAAATGCAAGAATGCATGTGATGGAATGAGAGTGTGCATGCATGCCAGATGTCACAGCTGTCCTAGGCAGATTAACTCGTGTAGGCTCAGACAGCCAGCTGTGTTCTGCACAAAAGAGAGAGAGCGTGAGAGCAAAGACTTGGGGATTTTTCATGCATCAAGTGCTGAATGATGGAATGTAAAACAATGATGACACAAATGTACATATGACAGACATCTTTCTTGCCTCTGTGATTTTTAATTGGTGAATTTAGACTCAAACAGAAGTAAGATGCTTAATACTGTGGTGCTAAACTGTGGGGTACTCTCAGCTAAACTACATTATCATCACATGAAGATGCTCGGTCTCGGGTGGATACAAATTGTGCATACTCATTTGTTGTAGAACTTGCACAAAACCAGAACTTTCTCTCAGCATTCCTATCAGAATGAAGCCCCATGCTAATCCTATTTCAGGTCAAAATGTTTTTGTGATATTGTGATAACCATAAAGTTTCTCTACATTTAACACATTTCTTTGTTCTATTAACTTGTTTGAGAGCAAATCTTCAGATCCATATCTCATTTATGCCCATTGTGTGCATAAATAATGAAGAATGTTTATTAACCGACACTATAGATGCACAGATCAATCACCATCTAAGCTCTGTAGCACAGTCATAATGAACGCACCTAAAAGACATAAAATCCCTCTGAACCACATGCCAGCCACAGAGTCATTAAATTCCTGTATAAACCATTTACTTGAAAGTCACTTTGGAGAAAAGTGTCCACTAAATCAGTTGCAATGTACAGATGGTGTTCTATCTATTTGGCATCTATGCCTGCCACTTCTCCTCCAGTGCACTTTGGATCAGATGACCCAATCATCCATCCATTTTCCGTATCACTTCATCCAATTCAGGGCCGCGTGTAGCTGGAGTCTATCCCAGCAATCAACAGGCGAGACTGACCCAATCAATGTAATGTAATACATATCATCGTACTGTGTTGTGGAAAAACTAAAGAAGTGTTTTTTACTACATAGAATCAAAAAATTGACTGTGATTAGGTGATGAAACTAGTGTGCAGCTCTGGTTAATTGCTCTAATCCAGATGAATCCATAACTCATCTGGATTACGATCACATCTTTGTCATTATGTTATCTTTTTTTCTGTCATGTCTTTTTCTTTATGTAGTTTTTAGAAGATGATGCTTAAAGTAATTAGTTGCAGAGAACTTGCTGCAAATGGATTTTGGTGGAGCTAATCATGATAAAGTAGCTTTAAACACAAATAACTGATATAATATATTAGAATGTATCTCTACCTTCCTCTTGAATGGCAACTTGAGTTTGGATGTTTTTCCATCCCTTTTATGATAGTAGTAGTAGTTTTTATGCTGTTACTGGTCCTGAACTGCTCCTGAAAGGATCTTGATAAAAGTCGACTCTCTCTCAGTCAATCCCTTGTGCATTCATTCTTGCACATTTTTTCCATCAGCCCTTTTTTTTTAGCCACCCATCCTTTCCTTCTGAAGTTAAATTAAAAGCTACTCTTGCTTACCTCTGAGGCACCCCTGCCCCTACACACACGGAAAGTTTTGCCTAACCTTACCCCTTAAAGTTAAGTCTTAACCCTCATAATGTAGTGACCTGTCAAAATGTCCTCATGTTACAGAAAGACCCTCAATCCCAAAGTCTAAAATTCCATTCAGGACTCCTCCCATGTTTCATGGACTCCAGATCTTTGAAATATTTACAACTTAATCATGCATAATTTACTCACAGAAGAGAGTGCTGTATTGAGGTGCGAGAAGGACTGGTGTTTGTGTTTTGTATGTAGGTAATGTGTCTACAGCATGCAGGAAACAGACAGAGGGTGGGGGATGGAGGTGGGTAATGATCAGTATGTGTGCAGATCTGAAACACAGCATTTTAACATGGCAAACTGTGTGAATGTGCATGTTTTTTTGTACTGAAGGTTGTGGAAGTTTAAAGAGAAGAAAAATGATTGTCATATAAGTGTGGTATAGGAGAGATAGTGTTTCTGTGAAGCAGTGTCGACTGCAAAAATCAAGCTAAAGGTCTTAAGGGGATATTTCAGCGCCAGTAACAGTAACTTGAGCTGTGATGATCCTGCACAGCCCTCATGGTGGAGTGCTCTGCCCAATCTCTGTCAATAGCAACAGCAGCTACTATTTAAACCCAGAAGTGGGAGTGTATGGATACTCATTATCCGGTAAACACATTCAGACCTCCTCTGAACTACCTGTTATAAAAAGACTAAACAGCACTTTTGGTGTCCTACTCAAAGTTCTGGATAAATTGTACATTTTATTTAGACTAGAGTTGGGCTGTGCAATAGAAGGGCCCTGCTAATGATGGCTAAGTGTGTGTTAAGTTGACGAAAGACAAGAAAAAGCAGGGGCTGCCAATGGGAAACATCTGGCCATCACTTATGTAAGGAAAAACAATAGTCTGTTTTGTTGCTACTGATGCACTTTTAAAGTTTCTCTGGGTGGATGTTTGTACAGATCTGTTCCTTATGGTGAGGATCTGTATATAAAACACTGAAAGACATTCAGACTCATAGTCTTTTCAGACCAACAAATAGTACATAAATAAATGGTAAGAAAATAATGTTCGTAGTTAATTGATATTTGACTTTGTAAATAAGTGACAGTATATTTATATGCTGTGATGAAGTGCTGGGTAGATGGCTGGATAGAAAAAAAAGAATCACCAGTTTTTAGTTTATGTAGCCGCATGGTGCCACTATTATGCAAAAATATAACTTTAATTAGGAAAATACTTCTCTTGCATTAAAGGGGCTGCAGACAGAGACAATACATCTGCTTAGCAGCTAGAATGAACAGACCTTTTGGCCTGATCTCCAAATAACTGGCATTGGTCACCGAAGAACCTATAGTAGCTGACCACTTTTATATGAGCAGCAGAATCAAAGAGTATTCGCCTGCATTTAACAGTTTGGGTGCTAACAGTAATCTTTGCTAATCTGGATTAAACAGCATCAGTCAACCCTCTCTTCTTTTCCCTTAATCTTTGGCTGCTGGTTACACAACTGATACTGAAATCTCTGTGCTGCGTGGGTTTGTGGTTCGATAGTATATCCATGTTTGCTGATTCGCTCCTTCTTTACAGGAAAGAATCTAAACTGTAGTCCAGGTTAAAGGATTGAGGCTATCTTTGTGACTTGTGGCATTTCGGACTGAACAGAATTAGGACACAGAGCACTGTGTGACTGACCTGGAATCACTCTAATTTGGTTGCAACTGAAACACAATGTGGGGGAAGGGTAAGCAGATTCCTCTGTTAGCGAGGCCTGTTTCAGCAGTGTAGCGTTGTATGGAATGATTGAAGTGCCACAAAAAAGAGCACATTTAGCAAAGAATAAGGACATAAATAAGGAAATATAGAGACAAAAGTATGAAACTATAAATAAAACTAATAAAACAAGATTTATCTATTTTTTTCCTTCTTAATTTCCCTATATATATATTTCCTCATTCTTTTTGTACATCCTTTTAATCGTCTGTCTTTGAGTTGGATTTTTGTCTACACTAAGAGGTTGATCCCTGCACAAATAATGATAGCTCACTATGTCCTAAACCAATAGGATTTCAGCACATGTACACTGGGTCCACTACTAACTGCTACTACTATGTCCTTAACTCTAAGTCATCAGTCATGAGGCTTTTTGTTTCTGAAACTATTATAGGCTAAATGTTAGCAATGCAATCACTCAAGTGTCATTCATATTGGGCCTTTAATGCTCGATGTTCTGTCGGATTTTTGTAAGATAGCATTTATTGCAATTCCAGTAATTGGAACATTGCTTAGTTGATGATTGCAAGCAGTCATAAACACATAGGGCATATTCACACCAGCCTTTTTGATTTGATTCCTAATCCGTTTGCTTGGAAAGTCGACTTTATTTGGGGTGTTGTGAATGTGCAAATAAACTCTGATTCAGATTAAAGAAGTAGGGTAGGTCTGCTTACAAAAGCAGGTCTCTGTTCTTTTCAAGCAGACCAAATACAGGTAACGGTCTACAAAACTGGATATACAGGTTAACAGATTATCCTCTTAAACATGTTTTTTATATGGAACAATTTGCTGTTAATATTTCTGGGTTTGTTTTAGCTTCTGGCATAAATGTGATGGTCACCACATCTCCGTCTTGTGTTGCTCTGTGTAGACTATTCAGCTGTTTTTGCTAGCTGCGTGTCCTACTTCTGGTCCACGTCCCTTACATCTGTCGCTTCCTGTCCTCCTTCCTCAGGCTGTCACAGGGAAGAGCTTTGGAAACAAGGACTTCCGCAGTGCACTGGAAAATGGCATCCTGTTATGCGAGTAAGCCTGTGACACCACTTCATTCCAGTTTTTAATGATTGTAGAAGCAACAACACACATAAACTCCCTTAAGACTCAATAAATCTCTGCTCCCCCACCCATCCTAAATGCAGGCTGCTGAGTGCCATCAAACCAGGGCTAGTCAAGAAGATCAACAGACTTCCCACCCCCATTGCTGGACTGGTAAGAAGACACTTTCCAATGTGACATTCACCTCAGTAAACCACTCTGCTCATCAAAGTGATTAACTGACTGTCTGTGGTGTCCTGCTGTTTCTTCTAGGACAACCTGTCAGTCTTCTTGAGGGGGTGTGAGGAGTTGGGCCTGAAGGGATCACAGTTGTTTGACCCAGGAGACCTGCAAGACACATCAATACGAGCTAACCTAAAGTAAATTAGCCTTGATGTGTAGAAGTGCTTGTGTTTACGTTTATTTGTTATTGCAGGATAAGTAATTTACTTTTCTCCTTATAGAGACTCTGACTGGAATCGCAAACTAAAAAATGTGAGCGTTTTATTTTAGCACTCTCTTCTTTTTCTTCCATGATGTAATTTTTAATGTATTTATCATTTACATAAAAGAATAAAACCATATTTTTGTATATGTCAGGTGCTGAACACGGTTTTCTGGCTTGGGAAGGCTGCCAGTGGCTGTGCTTCTTACAGTGGCCCAACTCTAAACCTCAAGGAGTTTGAAGGGCTTCTTGCTCTAATGAAAGTGGTAAGTGGACTTTTAACTTTTAACTTTTAACACTCTGCAGAAGTGAAATCTTCTAGATGTGACCCAGAGGAACTGTATGTGAAAATGCAAATGTTAAATCAAGCAGTACTTAAGCCTTACAGGATATACAGGTACTGACTGCGAGCTCACATTTATGGGCAATTTTGTATTTTCCATACCACTTAATCCAGTTCAGGCTCGCAGAGAAGCTGGAGTTTATCCCAGTAATCAGCATGCGAGGGACAGGGTACACTCGAGACAGGTTGCAAGTCCATCACAGATCATTTTCCCAATATTAGCATGTAATATACATCTATATACTCGTTGCAGCTGTTATAATGGCTACATCAGCAGCCTGAGCATTTCCATAAGTACTGAGAACATGTCTCACACTGGGCATCTATTTTAGTTTAGTACATGTGTTGCACTTATTATTTAGATCTAATAATATCCAGTACATTGTTCAGACTTCAGGTGTGAAAATAGATGGCAAAGGAAGAGGGGAGCTGTAGATAAAGAGGAGGGACATAAACAAAAGAAGGCTGATGGGATGTAGAAGAGATACAGAGGACAGATAAGTTTCCTGTCTCTTATGTGACAGAAGCATTTTTGTTTTTGTTGCAACACAACTAATGCAAACAGGATCTGAATTAAGACAGACGGGCTCTGCATCTCCAGATATCATGTGAGAGTAGACTAAGTAATTACTTTGGTTTTGTTTTGTTTTTTCTACTTGGCACATTTCTGTGCATATTATGCTTTTAGCAGATGTACTTTGTGTTTGTAGGAAAGTGAGGAAACGGGGGACGGTTCTCAGAAACGCAGCGTAAGAGACAGTGGCTATGACTGCTGGGATTCAGAGAGGAGTGAATCTCTCTCTCCACCAAGACACACCCGAGACAACTCCCTCGACAGGTGAGAGACATCTGTCAGCACAACACACACACGTATAAATGTGGCTGCACACTTGAGGGTATTTAAAATGAATTATGAGGAACTCAGTTGAACTGTTATCACTAAATCCTCCATTTTAAAATCTACTATTTGTTCTACTCTTTTCATTTTTTCATTCTTACTTACAGTCTGGATTCATTTGGCTCCCGCTCACAGCACAGCCCTTCCCCTGATGTGGCCAATCGAGGCAACAGTGATGGTTGGTTATAATAAATAAACATTTTTTTACATTATCATTTAGGACCAAAAGAACCACCTTAAAGCACAAACCTACTAAATGTCTCTAAAAGAGAGTTTAAAAGCGTGTAACTATTCTGTGAATGCAAAACAGTTCACCCCTAAATAGACCGATTGCTGTTTCTCCAGCACGCTGAAGCTTTAACCTTGGCATAAGATGGCCGCTCAGACAGTGTGGGCAACAGCTGAACATCCCAGCCTGTGTGTATGTGCATAAGTGTGTTTGTGTGTGTTACCCCTGCAGTAAAGTTTGAACAAATGTGCAATAATTAGAGATTTAGACAATAAAAAACAGTTCAAGTTAAAACAAATCTTCGAGTTAAATGTTATAGTGATACCCATTCTCTTTTAGCTTACAGTGAAATAAGTATCAGGCAAAGTGATAACATAAAAGAAAAAATGGTTACAGAGCCAGGAACAACATCATTTCCTACATTTCCTACAGCTGGCGGGGACTAAAAACTTAGACCACCGCCAGCCAAACAATTAAAATAGACATGAGTCACAATGTCACTTTAGTTTGTCTGTTGCAGTGAATAAATAAAGGGCTTAAATGTAAATAAACTGTACTTATACAGCACTTTTCTAGCCATGTTGACAACTCAAAACAGTGTAACACATCATGCTGCATTCACACACTCGTGCAGCACTTCTAAAGTTGCATACTGAGTGTGTCTTGTTCTTTCAATGTTCATACTCTTGACAGACACATTTGGGGGCAGCGTGGGGTTTAGTGTTTGATTCAGTGACACTTTAGGCATGTAGTCAGGGCAAGCCTCGAATCGATTCACCAACTTTCTGGTTGCTCTTCCTCCTGAGCTACAGAAGCCCCTGATTAATTGTTAGGGCCAAATGTGCCAACGTCTCTCTCGTATAGCATTTTATTCTAAGCTAGTTTGTCTTGGAAAAAGGGAAGAACATTTACAAATGGTATCATGTGATCTGTATACCAAGTTTATCTGTGTCATAACCAGTCTTATATTACTAATTGATACTAATCCTACCACCTGCTTTATGGTCATTATTAGTGTAAACATAACACAGATCTCTGTGATGTTTTATACCTATACTACATCTGTGCTGCAGTCTTTATGCTTACCACTCTTTAGCAGGGTTTTATAGTCCGAGCTGCTGGGATAGACATTGTGCCATTAACATTATAACTAGTAGTTGTTCTCCCAGCTTTTTGTTGGATGCACAATCTTTTCTTTAAAATGTTATTTGAGCAGAATTTTAATAATTTGGAGGTTTAGTGTGCTGGTATGTGGTCAGATTACAAGCCAATTTAGTTGCATTTACTAATCATTTTATTTTAATAGGTTTCAAATCTGCTAGGTGTTAGTTCACACCTTGATCTTACCTTTTTGTAAAAAGTGTTAGAATTAAAAATGACCTTCTGATTTTCCTGGATTTACTACGCAGGGCGAGGCAGCGACTCAGAGGCCGATGCCCCTGGCAGAAAGCCAGATGTGCGGAAGGATGACATGTTGGCCAGACGCACTGCCAGCAGTGAATCAAGAAGCTCCATTCCCTTCAACCAGTTTCTTCCCAATCGAACCAATGCCAGCTCCTACATCCCGACCCCAAGACGGAAACAACATACAGAAGAGGGAGAGCAGAGGAGGTAATGTACATTGTAAAGCAACCAGATAAATTCTTCTTTTCTGTATTTTTTAAAGATTCACACAGAAACCAAAGCTGAGCTGAAGAAGGTAAAAACACAAACAAGGATCCTTAATCTTTCTCTACCATCACCTGTGTGATCCTCAGTCACACTCAAGTTACTACACAACCAAGTAAGAGAACTAGACTGCAGCACAAAACTCCAAAGACTGTCACTTGGGCACCTGAGAATGACAGTGAAAATCTAAAACAAGAAGATGGAACGGTCACCCAGGAAGTGTTGGACCAGCAGAGGAGGTTGCAGAAGTTGCAGAAAGCAGGAATTAAAGTTCTTCCTGCTTCTGTTCACTATAACAGGTCAGAGGGGACGGGCATGAGCTGCTGTTGTTGTGGTTCGCTGGCTTTGTTTGCATTCACTAATAAGAAGACGTGAGTTGTGTGTTCCATTAACAATGATATTGTGGATTGACATTTGGGTGTGTGAAGCTGCCTGTCTTGTTTTTTGAGGATATTTGAGTCAAAGGAACCTGATTTGTAGGAAAACCAACAACAAAGTTTTTATTGCAGGTGTTGGAAAGTTGTTGATTGTTTGAACTGTGTTGGAGGTTTTAACAGACAGGAGTGCTATCTAACTGAAAGTCTGTTTTGGGCTGTGTTAGAGGTCTTTATTTTCTGACGGATGGACTGATATATCTGACTACAAACTTCGACTAACGCGCTGGACTTGCTCATATTGTTTGGGTTGCACATTAAATCCAACCTGCACAATTCAGTGAAAAAAACAGCACTTACACTCCTCTCTGAAATGACTGTGCTGCGGCATCCTCTTTCCAACCCCAGCCCTCCCATAATGGAGGAACAGGAAGTGAGGACACCATCCCCAAACATCATCCTTCGCTGTGATAATGATTTTTTAAACTCTCAAAAATCTCAACGGGATTCTTCATCTGATGGAGAAGAGGTAGAGGAGACACGGAAAGTTCCTGATGTCCATAAAGATGACTTAGCCTCCAGACGGGCTCATCCCGGCCCAGTTGTTTCCAAAGCGCATCAATTCATCCCTCCTCCTGTGTGTACCAGTAAAGACAGGGAGCGCTGGGAGGGCATCAGACGAGCCTCACAACAAACACTGCAAGAGAAGGAGATCAGGTTAGCTGTGTGGGTTGGTGTTTTGTTTCCATTTTCTCTAACTCCTTTCTAATTTTCTCATTTTTCCTGCTTTTCTTGGTAAATGTGGCTTTACGTATGTGTGTGTCGGACTTTGATTGGAACATTTGTCACATGATGCCCCTGTGCTGGCTCTGTGACTGAATAGTGAGAAGGAAGCAGCCCCTGACATCATTACTCGCAGAGACAACCCCTTCTTAAAGGAAGAGGAGGATAAGGGAGAAGAGAGAAAGGTTAAGGCAATGCCTAATAAGCAGAAGGATGACCTAGCTCGTAGGCGAGCTCAGAGTAGACCTCTGCCGCACAGGGATGGACCAATGAGCTTTGTCTCTTCCTCAATGAGCCAGGCAGATATGCAGAAGTGGGAGAGACTGAAGATGACCGAACCAAGGTGCCAAACACACACTCTCATTCTAAGCGCACATGTCACTACCTAACTGTACACTTTAATGTTGCTGTGTGTTTAAAAACTGATGAAATAATAATTAGCCATGTTTGTTGAAAATGTGCATCTGTGTGTATGTTTAGTGAGAATTGACTTTTAGTTTTAGTTCAGTTGAGCAGCTCTTGACTGGATTCCTACAAGGCTACAAGAGTTTTTAATCTATTTATTAATAATTATATTATAATTTATATAAGCTACTTTTGTTCTGTCCAGATTCATGCAAAACATGACTGAATGGAATAGAAATTGTTGTCATTTAAAGCCACAAAGTGGATAGAATAGTAAAAACCAAGAAAACATGTTTTTATAAAACTTGTGTTACTTTCTTTAAAGTTTTTAAAGTTTTCTGTAATTTAGGCAAATGTCGCTCACACATGCTTATATCTACTAAAAGAGTTTATGTACATTATATTTTCCCCAAACAACAGATTATTCTTTTAATTCCGGCAAAATGGTTTATATAAAAGCATATTTGAAGAAGCTGAAGAAAAAGGAATTATTAGATATTGCAAAAAGTTATTCTAACCTGCTCAAGATGCCGTATAAAACATCTATAATCGTAATTTTGTCGGCTAGACGGCTTAACAATCCCACCTTGCTTGTGTTCTAACATTTCAGCAAGGTAGCATGTTTTGATAGAGCACCGCACATTTAACCCCATACACAGGAACAGACAGACCATCTCGCTTCCTGGTGGCCTGATGTGTTTCTGGGGCTAACATCGTAGTTATTGGTCTTGCTGGTTTATAAAACTCACTGGCGTTTCTCCACAGGAGACAATTGCAAACTTATTCCCTATTTATGTGACTTTTCTCCACAATCTGACATGCAACAACTCCCTGCTATTGATCTGATTTTCCTTTCTATAGAGATTTCCATTGCTTTCCAACCTTCTTGGGTAAATACGAGTGGGTGAGTGACGTACGCATAAATTACAGAAAGCGTCTCCTATTATATTATCAAAACGGAAGGAGCTTAATTTAATAGTTGACATTTAATTTGTTCCATAGAAAAGATTCAGCTTTATATCGCCTTACTCGGTTTCAGTGTGTTCCCCGTGTTCTTATCTGCTCGTTTATTTGCCTGAGTATTTTAAACTTCAGTCCTCTTTCTTCTTTGACTGACATTGAATTGAAACAGGGAGTTGGCCAGTGTGTATGAGACCTTCTGTATGTGTGTGTGTGTGTGACCAAAAGAAGAGGCCACTGTTGGCTGTAGGCACTGCTTCTGCTTTGTTTGGTCTCACGGCGCTGATGTCATTAGGACATTAGAAACAGGATAAAGAGTTTTTTGTGTTCCCAGAAGAGCAGCTCTGAGTGGGAGAATGTGACTACCTACAGTAGAAAAGTTAAAATGTTTTGTTGCTGTGAACATACATGTGTTAAAGTGATCCATATCCACAATCCTAGACTCTGTCCCTTTGTACCCATCCTTACTTCCTGTCTGACTCAATATTTCAGCCTCATCCTTCTTTTGTCTTCATAGTCTGATCTTCCTGCTCATGATTTATTTTCCACCCTGTTTCTTCCTCCTCTGCTCTTTTGCTTGTTGTCCTGGCTTTGTCCATCTGTGGCTGTATGTTTGTTTGTGGCCCTGTCTTCATTTATGAGATTGTATTTACAGTGAAGCTAGGCCAGCTTCTGTGTGTCAGGCATGTCTGGAGAAAAATTATGGAGGCCCTTTCAGCAGATCAGCAAAGGCTGGACAGGGTCACAGCAAAGTTGTGACCTTTGGGGGCGTGACTGAGATCAAGAAGCCTATAGACGCAGTCATGAGAAGTGAATGGGAGGAGACAGAGTTGCTAAGACGACTCCTTTCCACGGCAACAGTAGCCATGCCTACCATTGGCCTGGACTCCCAGCTTTCAGAGCGAGAACGCAGGTATGGATGAAGCCAAATGCAAGACAACTTATCGCAGTGGCTTGAATCCAAAGTCGCCTGCATTCGTCTGGACTGCACTAAGGAACAGCGGTTCCCTTTTTTGTTGCTTTACTTTTTAAAGCTAGTTAACTGCATTGCTTGTCACTGTAAGTTCTTTTCATCTTA
The DNA here is from genome assembly GCA_037177535.1 of Pseudomugil gertrudae. NCBI lineage: Eukaryota > Metazoa > Chordata > Actinopteri > Atheriniformes > Pseudomugilidae > Pseudomugil > Pseudomugil gertrudae. The sequence goes on along the minus strand of JBAMHV010000004.1, from coordinate 11,917,551 downwards.
GGCCCCATTTGCCCCTATTTGAATAAGCATAGTACGTAGTTTGAATGCACTTCTCTCTTGCACTGCATTGCACTGATTTGCTTGAAGTTTCAAAATAAAAGAAAGCTGCTCATAGAATTGCATGAACACAATGCAACAAAACTAGATCAGTTTACAGGGGCTTTTAGCATACTACACATATTTCACCGCTTCCACATTTTTGTAGCTTTGACATATATCTTGGCCAAATGTTATCAATAACAAAATCCTCTCTTGCACTTGTGTTCAATGTTTAATATATTGTAAATATCAGCAAATATATGATTTTGTAAATACCCAAAAAGCATCAATGCTGCTTTGGTACTACTCCCAGTCATGGACAGATCTCCGGACTCATTATTTTTATTAATTGCTTTAAATGCTACCTTAATTTAAACCATAGCAACCCAACCCAAATCAGCAATGAAAAAAGGAAGTGTTAATCTTTCTGGAGATCCTTTTTTTCCACACATTCAGCAGTAGGAAAAGTACACTTATAATAAATGCATCATTTGTATATTTCTATAAAGTCTGTTTGACTTTTTTTCCTCTGTTAAACTATCAGTCTTGTTTGTGGGTTTTGTAGATATGTAGCTTGAGTGTTTCTTATTTAGAAATTTCTTTCTCAACCTTTGTTTTTTACCCCTGCTGGCCTGTTTTTTTTGCACGTTTATGCCTGGATTTTAAAGCCATGGTTGCAACATTTTATGGGTATTGATTACCCATCTCTGCTGCTCTGGTTTGTGCTTTATCAACACACCAACAGCCATGCAGATGCTGACCCCAGTCAAAATACCCCTCCCGCTGCGGACCCTCAGCCCTGGACCCCCCAGTCCACTCCTACTGCCGCTGAGTTAGATGCTTGTCTTGCTCAATATGAAGGGAGAATGGAGGATGAGGATGATGAAGAAGAAGAGCGAATACCAGATCTTCAAAAAGACGACATGATGGCAAGAAGGACAGGAGTTTTCCATAAACAAAGTATCGCTACGGTGAATTACAACCGTTTCCTGCCTCTGCCCGCCTCTAAGCGCCACACACAAGATGACTTTGATACTGATGCTACTCCATGCAACAAAAAGACAGTGCAGACAGACAGAGCAAAGAAACTGAGCACCAGGTGGGCTGACATTTGACTTTTACTATTTACCATACTAAAGAACCCACTAACAAGCTGGGTGTGGTTTGTTTCTAAAGAGAGATTTTTCTGGTTGATAAATAGTTATTTCAGTTGTAGAATTTTCTGCCTTAGAGTGGACCATCAGCAGCCCAGTGATTCCATGGAAACACCTCAGCAGCAAGTTGAGCCAACAGTGGTCCGAGCAACGTCACAAATCGAAGGTGAATATGACGATAATGAAGATGAGTATGATGGTAATGACCCTTTGCCTGACCTGGAGAAAGATGACATGATGGCTCGAAGGACTAGATTATTCCAAACAGCAAGTGTTATCAAAACAAACCAGTCCTTCAACCAGTTTCTCCCTGTCCCTGGATCAGTCAAATATAACATCAGCCCCGTGTCTGCAATGAAGCTGCCACAGAGCAGACCCAAGCTGACTGAAAAGATGAGCGGAGACAGGTATTTGCTGTGCTAGAATGGTGATTTGGGTGGTGTGCGCTCCTGTCAACTACTGCAACTAACAGAATATGTTGGAGGCAATGATTATGCTTTGATTGTGTTTACTTAAAGTACTAACATCGAAGGGTTCTGTTGTTATTTAGACTTACGCTTGACTTGATTGACTTTTGTTCTTGTTTCGTTTCTCTGCCAGCATGTTTGAGTGACTCTGACTGGAGTCCTGATTTGGACTGAGAAGTACAAAAGGAGTGGTTTATGTACATTTGCGTGGCTTGGTTCAGTTTGTACTGTGTTTGAACTACTACATTATTTTCTTTGGTTTGTGATGTTGAACTTTGGCACATTGTTAGGATTCTGTTGAACATAAAACATCTGTGTGTAATTTAAGCTTAAATCAGGAATGATACGTAAATGCTGCTGATCTACTCTGAAATGTTTGAAATGCTTGAAGGGCTCGTCCTCTCAAATGAAACAAAACAACCCCTGTAACAGATCTGTAATAATTTAGTGATTACCACATGTATTTTATTAAATGAACCATGTAATTTAGTACTTATCTTTATCTTGTTTAAACCTAAGCAAATATAAATATTCCACACAAATGTTATATCAGCCTAGGACCAACCTCAAATTTTTACATATCTAATTAATGTAATCATAATAAATAACAGAAATTTAGTCTAAATTAAAATTCTGTTTTTCATACACAAGTATTGATTTAATGTCATTGTTTAGCCATCTGACATGAAACTTCACTCACGTTTGTTATCTTATTTCTTCATACTTGACTTGAACATGTAGCTGCATTTAGCCAAAAAGCTCTGTTCACTCACCATACATACTGTCCTAGCACCAAACTGCAGGACGCTTCACAGAGACATTTAGTGGTTCACCCGATGAAGCAATAAGCAGAATAAAAGGAAGGTGTAAGAAGTAAGAATAATAATTCTGCTTGATGATAATCATTTTTTTTCCAGTAGTTTTGCACTATGGGACTCTGAAGTTAATAACATTTTAGTTTTTTTTACTTCACCACTGTACAGGCAGAAATCTCTTGACATTTCAGCGCTTTAGATGTTAAAAATATTTGAAAAAGCCGAGATATTTTTGTAAAATTTGAGTGGACTAATGCTGTAAGCCCTTTCTGCTTATTTCACAGCAGAACGGATCAGCTGCTGTGTTCTGTGGAGCGGTTTTGATTTACCCTTTAAGCGTATTTCCTGTTAATCCTGGTCCTGTCACTGGATCGTTGTTTCAGCAGTATTGTTGCCATGGCAGCAGAGCAACAAGCCACACCCTCCAAAGCTCCAGCCAGCCCCATATGTCCCGAATCGAAAGAGCCGAAGGAGGATGTAAAACAAGGAAAGAAAGACATGATGATGATCTCTGACACCAGTGTCAGCAGTGGGACAGAAGCTCCCGCCTCTCTTAAACTCACCCCCCCACTCAGCCCTGCTCCTGTTCAGATCTGTAAAGAGGAGGAAGAGTTGGAGAGGCAGACAGTGGAGGATAGAGCTGAGGTGGAAGGGAGTAAGAAGGATGTGAGTGAGAAACCACAAAAAAGACCCGTTTGGCTGGAGGACAAACTACCTCCAATGATGTGAGATGCCCGTTGATCTCTTTTTGCATGTGTCTTCATAATGTCCCGTCTCTGGTTTGATAAACAGGACATAAGTTCTGCATTTCAACATTCTCTTCTTTTATTGAACGTATTTCTCTCTTACCTATGAATGGTAATTAGCAACAGGAAGGCATTTCTCTCTGTGATTGCACCTCCTCGATTGCAAATGTTAGACGCTGCTCACCCTCATTTATTTAATTCTGCTGTTGTTTTAGGGTGAGCCGACGAGTTGCTTTTCTGTTAGACAACGAGTAAGTGTTTGCAAATGACTGCCTGCATGATAATGTATACACACTAAGCACGTCATATTTCAGTCGTACCAAAAATGCATATATATGGAGTTTTTGTCTTTAATAAGTTGCTTGTTACACTGCTTTGTGATTATTGAAGCTATTTTACATGTGGTACAACTCTTACATTAAAATATATCCACTATACACACAAAAAACAAACATTACATTTACATTTAATTTGGCTTTTATTGGTTATGTTTGTCTTGCTCTTTGCGTCTTTTGAATTGTGACTCACTGACAAACCATTTCTCTGTGTTTTACAAGTTAATCTTTCATTTATCTTGTTGCTTATTGATTTTAAGTTGTGCATGTTAACATTTTTATGTTACAAATAACATACCAGATGTATGATCAATCATTTAACTCCTATAATTGCTGACGCCATATTTTACTAGTTAAATGTCTACGGTGCTTTTCTTTGCAGGAGTGTGAGCATGAGTGATATGGTCAACGAAGAAGAAGTGGGACACATGCCATCACCTAGTCAGTTGCATTATGAGCGAATGCATGAGCAGTATAACAGTTTTCGGGAAGAGGAGGACCACTGGCAAGATGTAAGCCACTTGTAGTACTGAAACAGAGAACAATCATGGATAATTAGCAGAATTAACTTAACGCTGTGAATCTCTTGCAGGACTTGGCCCGTTGGAAAAATCGCCGCCGGAGTGCATCACAGGAGCTAATCAAAAAAGAGGAGGAGAGGAAGAGGATGGAAAAAAAGATGAAGGAGGATGGAGGCGATAAGAGGAAGGGCATTAAGACTTACAAAGAGATTGTTGAAGAGAAGTAAGGAAACTACAGTTACTGCTGCCGTTCACATGATAAAACAAAACTATTTCAGCATTTTCCAACTTTGGCAGTGCAGCCTTCTCACTGCACACTTTGTGCTTCTCACCTGTCTTGTTTTCTAGGGAGCGCAGAGAAGCAGAGTTGTGTAAGGCTTACAGAAGTGCAGCAACGCCAGAGGAGGCCGCTCTGGTTTTAGAGCGATACGCTCTCCGCTTCACAATAAGCGATGCGACACTCGACAGCCTAAAACTGCCCAGATCCACCTCAAAATCCAAACAAGAGGCGGAGCAGAAGAACAAACCAACATCACCTGTTAGTAACTCACACATGTTGGACCAACTTCACAAACCTGACTCAGCTGTTTCTGTCAATCAGAAATGCAAAAAAACTGAAGACTTGGATAGAACTGCAACTCATGAACAAGCGAAATCAGGTGCCATGTCCACCAGCTCTAATACACCAAACACTCCTGTCTCTGCTGAGACAAGCTCACAGAATGTGCCACCTCCGCCACTACAGCTTCACGAAGCACCAACCCGACTGACAGAGTCTCCAACCACTCATCAGAAAAAGCTGATTACAGAGAAAGAACCACCCCAGGCTGAACATACTTCCTCTCAGGATGCACAATTGCTGCCCCAAACAGCACAACCCACACGCTCACTCCCATCCCCTTCATCTGCACCCTGCAGACCTCTACCCCTGCTGGTGGCCAAGCCCTATGGCCAGCCCAGGACCGTGCTCTCAGGACATAAATCCAGCAAGGTAAGGCCTCCATATCAAGAGCTTAACTTAACAATCTTTGATGTGTTTAACTTCTCTTTCCACATCTCTAATTTTTTTTACTTAGTTCTACTCATACAGCTAAAGGGGAAAAAAATCTTCAAATCTAAACCTTTAAAAAAGAAAAAAGGCTTCTTTGCTTATTAGCAAAATATCAGACATCAACATCAAATATCAACATAATATTTTTTCTCTTGTTTCTGTATTCACATACTTCTTTCTACATTAGTCTTTTTACATGTTTGTTGTGTTTTAGCTGTCACTGCTCATCAGATCAAGCCTTCTCCTCTGTATAGATTAATAATATCTATACTTCATTATGGCTGTTTTACATATTGTTTCTGTGGAGAATCAAACAATGTAGTAGATTAGATATTTCAGTTGTAAACTTTAGTCAATTTAGAGTATTTCAAATCAATAATAGAAAGTAAATGCAGGTTATAACATGTTAATATATTTCTTTATAACTAAATTCTACTGTGGTTACAAAACCTGAATGTATTACAATGTTGCAGAAATTCTAAATATTAGCAAATTTGGTACAAAAATAGGCTTTTAAAAGTGTCTAAGTCTGCATTCAAACATTAAAAAATCTTTTTCATATACTTGCTTAAAGTAATTTATGTGTGTTGTTCAGAAGGAAGGGTTGATGCGAGTGAATGGAGAAGTGACAGAGGATTTCACCGTTTCCTCTCCACCTGCAACCTCTCGGGAATCCGTGCAGGACAACAAAGAAGTTTCCGTCACACAGACAGAGAAAGATGTTCCTCTTGAGGAGGCTGTGCAAATTCCAAACACTGTAGAGCAGCCGATGCCTCCACTAAAGGACAAAGCAACGTCGACTTCAGGCTCCACCATCAGCTCCCTGATTGGAGGCCGCAACTGTATTATTACAACCACTATTGTGACAGAACTCACCCAGACACACGTGGAGCCGCTTTACACAGACACCCAAAGCAATGAACAGGTAATAGAGCAAGTAGCATGTTTATAGACATCCATCTATTTTATTTAATCCCATTAATTAACTTGTCAGACGAATTCAAAATGAATCTTATTGTTGTACTGTTCATGTTCTACTCCATCAAAGTTGTTACTGTTGCCTAAAAATGCAGATAAACTAGTGCCTTGTTTCCAGCACATCAAATTAAGGTACCGGTAGATTTACTGAATTAAAAGTGACAGTGAAACGTCAGACCGTGCTCTCACATGCACCTTCAGGAGGTCACTTTGTGAATATTCTGCCTCAGTGAGGAACACAAACCTGCCTCAAACCTTCTTTAATTCCTTTCCTTTGATAGATTTTTTATGTAAAGCAAGTTTCTGGTTTCACCTGGCACATTTTAATAAACATTTACATAAGCAAAAGTCAGACAATTTCCAAAGAGCAAAGCATTTATAGGACCTCCCAGATGGTCAGTGGGAATTTTCAGTGTTATATTATTTTCCCTTCAGACTTGGACACCAGTGGGAGAGCAAAATTTTCATTCAGCTGCGTCTCCGAGCAACATGCAAGAATATTCTCCCACAGTTACAGGTAAAACTCTCCCTCTTTCTCAGCATCCTTTCTCCCTGCAGATGTTTTCTCACCTTCTTTCAGCGTTTGTGAGTGTCCTGCATCTGCTTCTGTCTTTCACAGAGGGTCTTGAAGAGAACAATGTCACTGTGAGTATCTCTAAGCACTTCCAACACCCTTTTTCCCCCTTTCATCCTTAAATTTGATCCTGTCCTGAGCCTTTGTCTCTATTGGTCACTGTAGTTACTGTTGTCGGACCTGTATTGTTCACCTTTCCTCTCTCTGTCCTTTTGGTCCGTTTATATATGTGTGTGTGCGTGTGTGTACGATTGATGGTTGGGTCTTGGTAGATTGAGACCCCCATGTTGAACTTGGCTAAACGTGTTAATCACTGGGTCTGGGACCCCAATGAGGAGCGTAAACGCTTGGAAAGGTGGCAACAGGAGCAAGAACGCCTCCTACAGGTACTTTAGTGAGTTGATGTGAATGTACATGGTTCTGCAACTGCTTTGCAGAAAATACGTGACAGGCTGGCTACGTGTGTATGTTTTATCTGTATGTCACATGTGTGAGTGCATGTTGTGTTAACGTGTGCACTATGTCTCATCAGGAACAATACCAGAGAGAACAAGAAAAGCTGAAGAAGGAATGGGAGATGGCACAGTTGGAAGTGGAGGAGGAGGAGAGGAAACACAATGAAGAGGTTGAAACATGCAAAAAAAAGTCAAATATTGCTTCCAGGTTTTTTTTCTTATCATTTCAGTTGTTTTTTGTTTATTACCTCTATACATCTTCTAGGAAAGACGGATTTTAGAGGAAACTGTCACTCCCCTCAGTCCTACTGGCTTATTGCACCAGCAGTCAGCACACATGGTGACAGATCCGTCTGCAGCAGAAAACAAAAACACAGGGGGAAGAAATCTGCCGTTACTGCAGAATGGGCAAAAAATCTCTACATGCATAGAGGATCAGCATGCATCCAAGCTGCACTTTTTCCAGGGTGAGCATAAACTTAAAGTCACTGATGTGGTTCTTATGTCTGCATCCACTGCTCACTCAGTCCCGGATCAGTGTTTGAGATTATTTTTACTTTTACTGTATAATTTTGTAGACTGTGATGCTGAACCATTAAAGAAACAGGAGCTGTGGAAAACGTCCTCTCTGGACCGTAACCCTCAGCTGATCCAGACACAGAGTGTTAAAAGGTATCTGATGAATTGCTAAAAAAAAAGGGAATAATATTTGATCATAAGATACAAAATAAAAGTGAAAATGCTGACTCATTCAAAGGTATTTCATTCTTTTTTGGTAACTAGAATTACAAAACATCTTGAATATGTGGATGTCATCTTTAAAATATGTGTAACTGAGGTTGCTTCTTTTGGTTTGTTCTTCAGATCAGGCTCACATGATGTTGTAGCAAGCAAACAGCAGTCCTCCCCTTCTACACCGCAGCCTCCCTCACCCAGCAGGTGATGATCTGAACACATATACACAAATAAAAGTCTAAAAGAAGGCCAGGAATCTATATTTACATTAAAGCGAGTAATTTTGCTTTCCTTCTGTCTGTGTGTAGGTGTGTGAGTGGGAAGCGACTATGCTCTGGTTGTTCAAAACCTCTGGGAAAAGGAGCTGCAATGATCATTGACACGCTGGGACTGTTTTTCCACGTACAGTGTTTCAAGGTGCAGTTTTTCAGGATGCAGACAGTCAGATGCATCAACTGAAAAAATATATATGTATACACACCCTTTGCTACACAAACCAACATTTATTTTACCCACTTCTCAGATCAAACTCACTCAAGTTTTTATAACTATGTTAAAATGTTATGAACTGGA
>JBAMHV010000004.1:11887354-11909092 GCA_037177535.1 Pseudomugil gertrudae | reverse complement strand
AAGGGTGAATGCTTGAGTGCAAGCATTCACCCAATAAAGAAAAACAGGAACACAAAGGGTGAATGCTTGAGTGCAAGCATTCACCCAATGAGAAACTATGTCTGCAGAAGGGCTGGTTGTGTACGTGACTGGGTTTGTATCTATAAATGCAACGTGTTGTAAATATTTTTGTAATTTCTCACCGCCTCAGCCTGCTGTTTCATTAAAACTATCCTTTGACGCGGCAACTGTTCGCTTCATGCTTTCCAGTTTTAACCGCCCCTCTTAAAATGTCCGACCACTTACACTATTGGAGCCACCGCTGCCCCCAAAGCAAAGTTCTTTGTCTGAGTTCTCATGGCCTAAAGAACAAAAAAAAAGTTTTTGCTTCTCGTGGAGTATGCAACAGACATTACTCTTGCACTAGTTGTAAAAACCTACAGTACCATTCAGTTTCTAACAACTTAACACTAACATATATTAAGGTGTTTGCAAACTTACTTTTGGCATTCCAGTGTTCGCAGGTGAAACATTTGTGTGTTCCTGTTAGACTGCAGCGATTCAAAGCAGCTAAACTTGCACCTTTATAAGCTTGAGAAGAAGAAGAGTGATTGTGTTGTGTGTGTTTTTTCCTAGACTATTTTTTACTTACTTTACATGTTGTTTGTATTAACCATAGCTGAAAGCCTATTTGGGATTTTGAGCACGGCAGTGTTTGAATGCATTGATCTGTACAAGCATCAGCTCAGGATGCTGTCATTGAGCAGAACACTGACACAGGGATAAAACAACTTTAAAGATTCAGAAGAACATAATTGAAGTGAAATGCTTCTACAAAACAAGAACTACAAATATATATTTCTCTTTGGCTTTCAGACTTTCTTTACTCAGTCTCTTTCTCACCATCTTCTAACTGTATTTCCTCCATTAACAGAGACTTTTTCCTGGCCTATAAAAAATTGGGTAACAGTATTTAAAACAAACAAAACCCATAAAAAGCTTAAAACATGTTTTCTTGTATTTGTTTGCAGGAAGAGGTCAGCCCACCACACTATGATTACTTGTTTTGTTTGGAACTGGAACCACACCAACACAGGCAGTGACTGGATGAAGAATAATAGGACCCTATATCACATTCTGGATTTACTGGAACCGAGTTCCTCAAGCTTTGGGATAGTAATTGTTTAGCTTATCCTGAAATGCACAAGCTGTTTTCTTTAATGTTTATGACAGAGAAATTTGATTGACATGTGGGTTTACTGATGCAGTACAACTGATGTACTGCTTATCTGTACACATGTATACACTTGTTTTGATGCGTAGCGCGGATGTAAGAAAGAAAACAGTATGTGCAAGCCTTTCGCACGTCCACTCCATGATCTTCTCTGTCACAAGCAAACATGTTACAGTTAAAGCTTAGCATTGCTTAATCTCTGAATCCCGGCTCATTAATAATTCAAGCTTCTGCACTGATCATATGACTCCACTTTCTAATTCTGATGCAAAGAGGTTTGGGTTGGATTATCTGGAGTAGCTTGACTATCATAATGCCTTATTCTTACCATGTTCATTTTTCAGTTTTGTGTTTACAGTTTTGCATGAAAAATAACATATATAAGTTATTATGAGTATTGTTCAGATTCCCAGTGAGTTGTCATTTTCTCAGCATTGGAACGTGAACTTCTTTTATGTTAAACATCTTTATCATTTGAAGTTTTAAGAACCTGGCTGCTTAGACTAGCTTTTTTTCTTTATTGCTCATTTTTGGAATAAGAATGCATGTTATTAAGTAATGATAATTACTCTTTGGATTTTAAATATTTTCTCTGTGGACACTTTAGCTTTTTCTTGTCATTGACTGTCTGCATATGAATCAGTGCCTTATGTAATGAATGCAAGGGCAAAAGTATTTTACACTCACACTGACCTCTGGGTCTAGGCACATATTGTGTGTGTGTGTGTGTCTGTTAAGAGTGTGTGCATGAATAGATATGAATGAAATGTGTGAGTTGACTTGAAGCACAGTTACATACCAGCATATACAAAACAAGTTATAGAGATCAATATCTCCTTGTCCCCACCTGTCCCTTTCCAGTTCTTACATTAACTAAACCGTTGGTATTGCTGCTTTCCTGATAGTTGTTCTATATTTGGATGAATTAATGTCCTAAAATCTTTCCTCTTCTGCCTCTATCACGAGCGTTGCCTCAATAGAGTATGAACTCTGAATTACTCCTTTTTTTCTCTAACCTCCCTCTGCACACCTGACAGCAACTTAATTTCTCAGAGGAACACAAGCTCAGTTCATCTTCTTTTATAGCAGTTGTATGTTTATCAATAAAATATTTTGAATGGATGGTTTCAAGTATTTTCTTCACCTTATGAAGCTAAAATGGTGAAAGAATTGTGAGTTCAAATAATATCTCTTCTTTGATGCATTTACAAAACGTTTTAAGTTCCACAGTATCTTTACCACTTTATAAAGATATTATATAGCAGGTGCAGTAATAAATAAATAAAATTATGGGTGTACATTTGGAATTCATTCACATTCTGTGAACCAAATACAGAGTTTGCCTATTGCACTTTTTTCTTTACTGTTTAATAGCTACTAGCAAAAAATTGCATGCAAATGATATTTAGAAATGCTGACAAATTTAACAAGTTTGATATCAAGATTTGGCTTTGTTAAACAAAAATCTAGCCTGGGATAGTAACATTTTTAATTTCAGTTAATTATTAATCTAATGAAAATGAAATTATATTCAATCCTTCAAATCGCTACTTTATTTAGAAACAAAGTTTATGCAAAAGTACCATTCAAAACGTGCACATATATTTGCTGTTATATTAAATCTTTAAATATATAGACTATAAATGATAAAGGTTGTTGTGCATCGGAACTATTTCACTACGTCCCTATGTGTACTACGGAACGGAAAGAATGGGGACAACCGGAAGTGGAATTATTGTCGCTATGTAAATTTAGGTTGTTTAAAAACATTGGCCTGTAAAAGCGACAAAACAAATGGATTCAAAGCAGCCATCGCTTTATGCAGTACGTACATGTTGTGTAACATTTTTTGTTGCTCTGTTAATGACTAACTTGCCAGGTAACGAACTTAATTGTAGCCTTTATTTAAAAACATGTTTATTCCTTTTTACGACTCCTTTTTTAGTGTATGAAAACATTGGTTTATTTAGATGTGATCATATAAGCAAAATGGCAATTACAGGCTGAACTAACATGTTTTAAAGACTAATTTTGGGAACAATTGGTGCAATATAGACTAATCAGTGAGTGGGCGGTGCGTGAGCACGGTAAACAAGCTAATTTCACTTTCTCTCTTACACATAAAAATGCAGTTTTACGAAATTTGGTGTCGTTGTATCAACATAAGTAATGGTTCAGACAGAAGCGACATGATAATATGCAACCATATGCATAATGAAACATGATAATGTGTTCGTTTCAGCAACCAGGTCTCTCGGTAGATATGAACCGGAGTGTAGAAGAAAACTCCCAGGTGGACGGACCGCTGATCTCTGCGGACGCGCTGCACTCTGCCATCAGGAGAGAGTTTCAGACGGTGCCAACACCTTATCATGCTGGCCTGTTGTCTTTCCTACATGTAAGATATGCTTACGCTTGCAAATACACTATTCGTATCTAATAAAGCTTATATTTACTCAATGTTATAACCATTTTGCTTGTTTTTTCCTATAGTAACTTAAATTATATATCACAAGTGATTTTATGTTTAAGAAAAATGGCCAGTTTCCTGCTTTTCTTCAACGATATGACATTTTTATGCTTTTGTCTGTATTAACCACTAAAGGTGACACTTGTAGACATCACTGTAGTAAATCCATGATTGTTTTACTCACAGACAGTTGTTTTGGTAAAAATGTTGATAAAATAGATATGAATAAATGAGGAAAGTAGGGGGCAACAGAGTAATTCTAAATGTTTTGCCTTAATTATTCAACACATTTTTATACCTTATTAAGTCTGGGTATAAATAGTGAACTATGGTGGTCTGAGCAAAAATCACTTCTGCTCTTTCTTCTTCTTTTTTAAAGGTTCTGTATGTTGTATTATCTGTATGCGTGGCTGTGCTGTGTATGTTAAAGTTTGGCCAGGAGGAGAAGTGTATGAGTATTTTGGGGGATGTGAGTGGTGGCAGTGCCATCGTGTTTGGGAAGGTGTGTTTGTGGGTGCTTGTTCTGTTGTTCACTCACTGCATGCAGCACCATCACAGCAAAGTCCGGAGCAGAGGATACCTGCAGTTTTACAGACAGACCCAGGGGCTGCAACATGTGCCACTCACCATTCACTCTGCAGGTAGAACAGCTCACATATCTTTAGTTCTCCTTGTGTAGAGCTTGTCATTCTCCACAAGGGGGCAGTGAAATATTTTTATTTCTTTGTGTGAACAGGAAACGTACTGTTGCTGATTCTCCTGGCATTCAACTTCTCACAGACTGTACACACCTACATACTGCTCAGCATTCTTGGGCTGGAGCTCTTGGTGGCTGTGCCATACCTGCTCTATTACTCAGGTAAATTCATGTCTCTAGTTGTTTTTAAGTAAGAGGATTTCAAGGCAAATTAAAATCCTTACAGCTGAAGGGTAAAAGAAGCATTAATAAGTAGTTAAAGGTTGCAACAAATAGCAAATATAAAAAATAAATGCTGTTTTATGAAAGGATTTAAACTATAGAAAAAACTAATAAAAAACTGTAAATCATGTACACCACTAAACCTAAGCTCCATGGTTTCTTCTTACAAATGTAAACATCTACCTCCCTATTTCTTATTCAGAATAAGTACATTTGTAGAGCCCTTAAATTTTAATAACAATGACAACTTTTGAAAAATAATTCATATTAAATCTTCAAGACAACATGGAAAAGAATTTGAGTTTATTTTATTTTCACTTAAAATTGGGATTGTACTTCTAGTTATCCAGGAATTTACTGTGACGTGTAGGAATGATTCATAGCGATCATCAGCTGAATATTGCCCTCTGGAAATGTGTTTAACTGCATCAAAGATGGCCCATGTTCATCTGCATGGGAAGGTTTGTCTACCGTAACTTTTGGAAAATGATTTGAATGGAACAACTTGGACGTTTTATCACAATCAGTTCATTTTCCAGTCACTTCACATTCAAGAAATTACCAACTGAGCCTTCTTTTTATTCCAGTCTTACAGCTTCACCAGTCATTTGACTTTCCTATGGATGCTGGCTGCATTATTGACTATCTGATAGAGAGACACACACCTTACGGATTACATTACTCACAAACACTACCCCCATCGTTCTCTCTGAGTATATTAGCATCACAAAACCTGCCCTGCCCTTTTCAGACTCGACAGCATGACAATCAACCATTCAGCTCCCCGTCCATCCTCCCTCTCTTTGCTGATCTGCAGATTCTTTAGCCGTCGCTTTGCTTCTGACATTAGCACCATGCAAACTTTGCTGGATGATGCCCACTCCTCTCTATGTATCCATTGTCCGTCTTTTTCTGTGTCTTAGAGGTCAAGAACGACTTGGTTAGGTTTAGTTTAGCTCTGTGGTTTGGTCTTGTGGTTGATTTGCTTTGTTGTGAAAGGCAGAAGGCGACATGCCTTTATTGAAAAGATTCTTCCTTTTGTAAAGCTGTTCATGGTATAAACACATATTGTTCCCTTTAATGCACTTTAGTTGGAGTCATAGCTTGAAAGATATTCTATAGAAAGAACAAATTCAGTTTTAATTCTACTTGCATATTATAATTTATATAATAAAATGACAATGAATCGCATGTAAACAATATTAACTTGTCTAAACATACTATTTATACAAACAAATAAAATATTAAATGCTATAACATCAGTGAGACATTGATTGTTGCAAGATTGTCAATTATTTTAACAAAACCACTTCTTGCTAACATTTATTTATTCGCATCCCACATTACTCCCTTTGATAATTACACATTAATTAGCACTGATACATGTATTTGTTATTAACGTTGGTACTGAAACTGTAATTTTTTTTAAAAGCCTGTTAATAACATTATTTCCATAACGTTTGAAGGCAGGTGTTAGCAGAAATGTGAAAATAGAAGTTAGGGAGATTGGGCACCACTACCTTCTGTTAAACTAAGTCTTCCGATTGGTCAGGTCCACTAAATCTGAACACTTCCTTAAATAAAGAGTGATGGGGTACAGTTTCATTTGACAGAATATGTGTTACAGAATGGATGGGTTATCAAAATCTTTCATTTTAATCTTGGAAATGAGAGAGTTTCTTGAAGAGCTCAGTTTGAGTATTTGCACTTCGGGGAGCTTCAGTGAAAATCCTGTTCCTGCAGGCTGTCATTTGGTACAGAGATGGAAGTGAACACTGCTCCAAAGCAGTAACATGAAGGATAAAGGACTGAAAGTGGTATAAATTATATGCACTAATTGAACCTCCCAGTGTTGCCGCTGTTTGTTTCCAAAACCATAGACGTGTTCAAGAAGTTACCAACACAGAAATCTGCCTATAGCCTGTGACAAACTCTGAAAATGTGTAACTTGTTTAACAGCTTTTTGGGGAAAAGTGCTTGATGGAATTTGTGTTTGAGACTTTTGGGAATTTTTGAAACATACTACAAATATTTTGATACAGAGATTGATAGAAAAATCGCAGTTACTTCTATGAAGCCCTGATTTGTTGTTGGTGGTAAACACATCAGTGTTCCTCTCCATACAAAAAGGAAAACTGCTGTTAAAGATGCTGGATCAGAGGATATTGATATTAAAGAACCTATATTGAAAGGAAACCCAAATTAAAGGTGTGTTTGGCAGCTGAAGGGTACAGATTGCAGGTGGAGATACCCAGGAGAGAAGATAAGAAACACTTGGATTTAACTTAGCCAAAGGGTAGTCCTCTGCCCCCTCCACGAGGCAGCCACACATGTATTGTCTATTGTGTTTACAGTGCCAGTAATCAAGTGTGTGAAGGGGAGGGGGGGACTGTTCGCCTGTTGCATTCTTGCTCAGATCAGTGCAGTCAGGCATGATGTAAACCAAGCGACGCCTCACAGTGCAAATCAAGCAAAGTCACACACACACACACACACATTGGCAGATGCGACATTGGTGAAGTCTGAAAAATGTAATTCTTTTTAGAGGAGACCTAGGGGGAGTTGTTAATGCCTGCAGCTATGAAGTCCATACAGGAAGGCCTCGTTCAACGGTTCTTTGAAGTGCATACTGATTGTAAGTGTGTGTGTGTCTTTGAGGTTTTCTGTATGTTTCTGCCATTCTCATTTTAACATGAATGCAGCCTCCTCTACAGAGCTTCATGCACATCAAAGACATGTCATGGTCTTCAAAGACTCAACTTAGAATACAATCTCTCTTCTGCTTTCCAGAACTTAGTGTAAGCACTCCAGGGCACATGGTCAACACACACACATGTTGATATCAAGAGCACACACACACAACCAGTCTACTGGGAAAAGTGACGGCCCGTGTCATGCTTGTTTTAAGTTGTCGGACATGAATCCGTCATTATTAATATACATGCTGGTTTATGCTCATCCTTTTCACCTAATCCATAGTGTTCATAAATGACACAGTTTGATGAGTGGGTTTTATTTAAGCGTGCCACTAGGCAACCACAGATTGCACATATTACTCCCAAAAGGCATTAACACTGTTTTCCTCCATCGTCTTTTTGGGTTTTATTTAAAACTTTGTATCAGTTCATGTGATTCGTGAATGAGTTTAAATCCAGTTCTTTGATTTCACTGCAGGCAGTGCAGAGGATGTGATGCTGTTAGCACCTCTGCAGTTTCACTGTTCTCACCTGGAAATGTGCACTTCTGGGTGGGTGATTGAAGCCTCTCAGAGGTGAGCAGACCAAGTCTGAGCACTGTCTGTCCAGCCATGTGAGAGTGTCCAACTGCAATGTGTGAAATGTTTCACTTCCTATACATCTCTCCCTAAATCCATCATTCCTACCGCATCTACCTGGTTTTAACTCTGCAATAATAACCAGCCACATCATAACTAATATTATCAGCATTCATTATAATGTTTAGAAGCTGGGAGTCACCTTGATGTTCCTCTGATAAGTGAAAAGAGCTTTAATGTGTCACCGGGTTTAAGGAGGCTGTGATGTGATGTGTTGGCTTTTACACAAAATGAGGTCCTGCTTTAACTGTGGGAGAAGTGAAAGACACTGCTGCACGTCCATGCATGAGTAAAGTTGTAGTAGCAAATGAGGAGAGAGGTTGCCTGGGGACACTGTTATGACATAATCAGTACCAAAGTGTTAGCGCCTTCATCACCGCATGCTGATTTAATGATCATTTATGTTATTAAATGATGATTATTATGTTTTCCCCCACTTGACAAACTGTCAAAACTGTCATAGTAATAAAAAAAATCCAATTTAACATTACTGTGGGTCGTAAAAGCGTTACTGTAAAGCAGTAAGCTAGCCGTGCTTTGCAGGTTTTTTCCCACATACCACAATACCTCTTTCCAAATGATTTATTTTATCCAGATATATGTTTCCTTCTTGAATATGTAGATTTTAAGTATTGGGAAGAACAGATGTTAACATAAATGCTCTGAAATTTTAAGTAATGTTTATTATTGTTTCTTAAAGCACTTTGAAATGTCCTGTACATAAAATGCACTTTACAAATAAACGTGCCTTACCCTGCATCATGTTGTCAAAAACCATGAATTATACTGGATTTGTATATTTATTTCTATTTGAATTTAATGTTTTTAATTTTTTACTGCTCTTTTTACGATACTCAGTTTTGTTATTTTCCAGGAATGATTCTTTTTCACACATACTTGTCTGCTATTGTTTATTTACACACACACACACACACACAGAGAGAGAGAGAGAGATTTAGGACCTCATTATGCAAGAATGTGCAGTATTTCTTTGGATTGTGTGTGAGTGTGGCGACCCAGATGCTGAACTGTAAAAAAAAAAAAGTAAAGACGGTCCTCTTTAGAACCTCCCTGACAATTTCCTCTAGCTAATGACACTCGAGTCTTATCAATACTCGGCTAGCGACTCCCTCTGCCCTTCCTCACACACTTGCCTGGCATTCACACTTATCACAGCTCAGACAGTGCCAGCATGTACCCTGACTACAGCTACTGCCCTCACCACCCCCACACGTTGCTGCTAGCATCACCCCATCTGTAAAGGTGTGTGTTTAGGGTGTGAGAATTAGAGGTTTGAGTGCAGGATATGGCAGCCCATAAGCATTAAGTGCAGGTTATAACAGCTTGTGTGTGTTTAAGAGAAGGATGGAAAACAATAAAAACAAATGTGTACCGTTTCTCATCCGGGTGTTTATAATTGGTAGGGAGCCATAGAGCCTTGTGTTTTCATGTGTGAAATCTTGTATAATGGTTTTGTAAAGTAAATTTTGTTGTGTCCATTTGTGTGTTTAGTCAAGGTCATGAAGTTTAACAGAGATCGAGCTGCACCAGATGTGAGCCAGGAAGAGTTTTCACACAGTGTCACAAGCTTACCCACCGAGACCGGCTTCAGGTACACAAATTTACCCAAACACTCCACATAATCTCAGACATCACATAGAAGAAAGTTGCCTGTGCTAAATTATTTCCTACATTGATTTTAACAGCATCAGCAATATATTATTTCTTGTGCATTGTTCTAAAACTATTTACTACACTAAAATAATTTGTACAAAATCAACAATGGACTAACTCTCCTTTGCTAATTTTACCTAAAATACACAACAGAACCCCATGTAACCCAAATTTAGCACATAACTTATCCAGCATTAACACTGTTTTCTTTCAAAGTATGTTTTGTATTTAAAGAAATAAGACTAAATCATAGTAATGTAACGTTTCTAATCCATAGTTGACTAGTACTGAATGCAGCTGCACAGTGCATACTGATACTTTTAATTGTGTCACAGAGGGTCTTCCAGTCTGGAAGAAGTGGTGGAAAAGCAGGCCGACCTGATAGAATACCTGAAACAGCACAACTCGTTGCTGAGCAAGAGGCTACTCAACCTCACTGCTCAGCACTAAGTGCAGCCTGACCTCCTCTTCTGTGACCACCATCTGATGACAGCCTCCAACACCCAGGAGAAAGTGCCCGATCGCTTTACCACTCTGAGAACATGTTAAATAGTTACGTAAGCAAGTCCACTTGTACATGTAGACTGAGTCCGCTCCTCCATCAGGTACTCTTACCTGAGATGGACGGATAACGCAAGAGGTGGTGGACTGAGGGGAGTGTAGTTTTTTTTAAAGGGGGCTCTTTAGGAGGAGTTCTGAGTCACAGTTCAGAGGTGAAAGGTTTTTATCACCATAGTGCAACCTCCAGTGACCCACGCACGGTGCCACTTTTCTCCAAAAGAAGCAGAGCGGTAAGATCCTCAGCACAAAGGAAAGAGGTTATTTCTTATCTGGGTCAAACAAGTGAAATTAATCTTTTTGTGTGTGTGAATGTTGTCACATTAAAGTTTTTCTATCTTTTCTCTCTGATATTGTGTGATTGCAAATATATCCCAATAAATTTTTAAATACTATTTCTATTTTTTGTTGTCAGCTGCTTTATTTTGTAAGTCAAGAGGCACACTCTACTCAATATTAACATCACATTTGAAGCCTTGGTGTTTGCTCTCCTCTGATTCTGGTATTAATACTTGTAGCATTTCCGTTTCCCCACGCAGCACCGACCAGAGTTAGCTGCACTTTGAGTTAAAAAAATATCTACATGTCTTAAATGTTATTTAATCATTAGTTTTAACCTAGAAGATGCTGTTTTGTCAGTTCTGCCTACAAAAACACAATCTTGTAAAGTAAAATCCAAATGAGATTTGTATATTTTTATTCAGAAACAAACAAATTCAATAAACATATGAAGTGCAATACATTATCAACACTTATAATAAAAGAATACAATTGCAAGATTTCCAGGCTTTTGCCTCAGCTTTCACGATGAGCAGCATGTCCTCGCGCTGCTCTTCATCTCTCGCTATAAGAACATGAGGTGGATCTTCTGAGTCTACGTCCACATCTTAACTGGATTTTTTTGGTTGTTTATTTTAATAAATGAAAAGTTATTCAAACTCAGCCTGAGTTGATATTTAACGTGTAGCTTTTGGCTGAATGTGAGCTGAAGTAGCTACATACATGATAGTCTGTGCATGGCACTTTGATGGACTCCCACACTTTGAATTCCTCTTTGTTGTCCATCTTTGTCTTGATACTGAGATCTTCCACTGGCATTGCAGCGAAACCCTTGTGTCTGTAATGGAAAAACAATATTTTAATATCCTGCCAAGATGATTTAGGCCACAAGTTCCCAACCGCTACGCATGAATCACCTGCAGTATGTGAGTTTCATGTCCAAACCAATTTGCCTTATATTCCTATTCTACACAACCATGCACCTCTGCTGCTGATCCTCTGAACCACAAACCGGAAAGCTCCCCAACTTGGTCTTGTTCCCCACATAGTGTAGTTTGCTTTGTAATCTGCTTAATCACAGAAAAACACATCTCAGTGCACATATCTTACCTTAAGGGAAGGGAACTCTTGTGTGGAGGGGCATGCATCGTCTGTGTGGGCAGTGGTGCCTGTGATATTTTCTCCTCAGACTCAAGAAATCTGTTAAAGAAACATGCTTTAATTCAGTTATTTAGCCAACAATAATGCTGTTACACTTATCAGACATTAACAGCAAACTGATATAGTTATGATGCACTAGTTTCTTTTTAACTGGATTTATGGTCCCAGTGTTCCTACATATTATCATAAAAATAAAACTTTGTTATACCTTTAATAAAAAATGGGCCAACTTCTCTTTATAACATGGACCCACCCCCCTCTCTACAAACAGCTGGCATTAACCAGGACCATGGGACCTAACTTGTGATTATTTTTAACTAATCAACTTCTTAGTCCTGTGACTCACAGGCTGCAAAGCCAGGAAGAGATAAACTTCCAGATGACTTTATGACACCCCAACCGGCCCACCCGAGCTCCTCAAAAAGAAACTGCCCCCACGCCTCAAGGTATCTTCTATACACTTGGCATGTCATGTTAATAAACCCTGGCTATTTGCATGGCGCTTTAACACCGTGTTTAACAAAAGCCCACCAGAGAGCTTTCCATTGGGGGGACAAAAGGCCGTTTGGGCCACTGTCCGATCCCCGGCGGCTCTCTGCAGCTGCCCACTCTCCTCTCTCTCCCTCCATCCTCTCCTTCATCACGTGCACATCGTCACCTCTTGCCACAAACCCGCCCGCAACAGCTGTTTGTTTTGCAGATAACCACAAGGCATCCTGCACGTGCGTAAAACACACCTGCACAAACTCAGTTTATGGCTTTGGTGGATTGACCACCTCTCTAAAATAGATCATTAAATCGCTTCAAATACATTTAACCTGAATGAATTATGTTGTACCGGATACATAGTTATATAAGAAACAAGCTATTTGTTAATGTGTTGTTATTATGTTTTTGTAGTCTACTTGTTTTTATGCATTAAATAGTTTTCTGCTCTGGTACAACAGGACGCGCACGCAACACTGGATGTGATTTGCATCAGAGATGGTGTAGCCTACAAGTTTACTTTTATTTCGGTTTACGGCAAGCATTTCATTCCTAATTATTATTTCTTGCGCTGTAAGTTAAGTCTGTTTTACAAGTTAAAATAAAAAGTCAGGGTCTTTAATGTAGTGCGCGCAGTGATTTCGCATCTCCGTCATAAGTCTAAGAAAACTGCAACGCTATATTTTCACAGGCAAATCTTAGTGAGAGTAACTGTTTGTTTTTTTATCATAAGGAAAGGTTTTGTAAGGACACCTGACTGGACTGAAGTTTGGAGGAGGCTTACCTGGTCTGGCGGAGGAGACTGGCGCTGCAAAAGCTGCGAGCAGCAGCAGTAAATAGAGCAGGTTAAAAACCCTCATGGTATCCGTTCACTTCTGGTGGGATGACCCAAAAGTTTACAAAGTCCTTCTGGTCTTATCTTGGATGGGTTGTGCTGGTTGTGTCCCTGTCCAGAGTGGTGAGAATCCAGCTCACAGAAGCAGAACCTCGTTTTCTGTTTCACTGGGATCAGAGTGTGTGTCTGAAGTATGTGTGTGTCCAGCAAGAAAGGGCTTCTCATGGCTCAAAGCTACCTCTCCCCCTTCTGCTTTATACTGTCTTTGAGGAGGGGTTGCCCCTGCCCCCTTGCCCTCCCTACACACACGCACACACACACTTTAACATTGCACATATTGACCCCACATGTAGAAGGTAATTTAAGTGACAGGAAGCTCCCTTCCTGCACCCTAACTGCTGCTTGTGTGCACACTTTCATGCTGCATTTTGTTTGTGTGTGTGTGTGTCTGGTATATTCAAAGAGAACGTAAAGGAAGACAGAATTGATTTATCACCAAAAACATCAGAGCTTAGAGGCTGTAACTGAAAGTAGCAGGTCCCTTGTGAACCACAGACCCACATCCTACCAGTTCTCCCCCTGCCCCCCACAACTGATGAGGTCACACATCTGGGGCTTTAGGGTGTTGCTGTCAGGAGGGGTGGCTGTTTGCATCTGTTTAGGGGGCAGTAGGCCTGAATGATAGAAATCCAGAGGTGCACTGGACCAGTCAGAGAAGTCTGAATGTCTGTCTAGGATGCCGTCTACTGTCTCCGTTTGTTTGCTTGGTGGGATGTCTTTGTTTTGGGAGTCTTGTTTCTTTACATTTTGGTATGTTTCTAAAAAAAACATGATCTTCCAATCTGATGCTCTTCCAAATTACGAATGCAGTGCCTTATTTAGATTATTTTTGTTACCTTTCTTTAGATATTATCAATAGTTCTTGGAATTTAATTACTTTTTGGTCCAATTTGTTTACATAATTTGAAATTTCACATCGTAACTGGAGTTATGTGACCCCAAAGGTCTTCATAGATTTTTAGTCTTGTTTTTTTTTATAAGCTCTTAGTTATAATTAGAATGGGCAGCATGGTGGCATGTTATCCCCATGTATGTGTGGGTTCTCTCCACCCACAAGACTTGCATGTTAGATTAATAGCTATGGTTAAAATGACTGCTCATCATGTGCACGTCGCTTTGGATAAAAGCGTCTGCCAAATTACTGTATAGTAGAATAATTTATTGCCATTATAGATTGACTTTGTGTTTGTTGTGCTATCCAAATATACAATTCAAAGCAAAGCCTTTACCTGCATATCACTCAGGCTGTCAGGTGGAAAACGTGGAGGTATTTTCTTGCAGCATGTAACCTGTTTTACTTTGCAGTGGTGTGGGGACTCATTAGCGTGTCTGCTTATGGTTGTCTCTGTGGCAACCATATGTGACTGAGACTCTCTATTCAGCTCCCAGCTAATGAATTAACACATTAAGATGAAATGTCTGCCATTACATGTGAATGAGGATTAGAGAACCAGCAGGACACTAATGGACCACAGGGCTCATAATACTCACAGAGACTTTGAACAAGCATCTGGACCATCGCAGCGGAGGCTAGGGTCAAGTTTTTTCTTATTTCTATAATTACCAGCATTTATCTGTTTGCTTGTATTTCTGTTTGTTAGCAACTATCAAACTGCTGGGCAGATCTATTTTTTTTTCTGAAAATGGGCCTTCATCAAACTTATATTTTATTGTTTAAAATTTGGGAGTGATCTGGATCAAGGAATTTTTTTTAAAAGGATCTTTTATAATAGCTAAATATGGTCATTTTCAGTGTATAATAGATAAAGATTAAGTTCCCAACAGGTTTTTACAAGCTATCAAGGAAAGATCTGGATCCTGGCAAAATTCTGGATACTACAATCCAGAACAGGAAAAACTCGACGACCTCTGGAAATGTATTCATCTTAAAATAACAAATTAAGATATAAACGTGCAACAAACACAACAATATAGCCAATGCACTGTGGTCTATGCACTATGACTGTATAATCTAATTGTGTATATGTATGAAACTAATGTAGCGCTACAACATACTGTTTAAACCACAATATGGTTGGAAATAAGTTGCTCAGCAGAGGTCTGTGCTCTCCGAATTTTATTTATCATTATTTTGATGTACATGTGCTTTATCGACAGAGATTTTTTCACACAGCCAAATCCTGTGTGTACTCATGAATGTACACACAGATTTATTCACCCTGCTGCAGCTCAAGTCTGCGATTTGTTTCTTTGGCAAGCAGCTCTTTGCATGTCAGCTACTATTGTCTTTTAAAAAACTTGTATTTTACCAGTTTGAATATGTTAATTTGGTCTCAATTGTCATTCACAGCCACCAGGTATTCACTGTCCTCTATCTACTTCTGGACCTGTTTTCACCATGACTCTCAGAAACAGGAGAACCATGCTAAATTCTCTCATCAGGTTTTCAGTGTAACTGCAGCGAGTTTCAATTGTTGCTGTTCCTGGGGATTATTTTCCTTTACAACAGTTACCTAGCCTGCTAAAATACTCCCTTATGAGAACAGCACAGCCTCATATGCACAGTGAAGACTCTGAAAACTGTTCCTGTGCTTTCATTCATCATTGAACTCCTGCATTTTTTAAAAACTACTTTTAGTTTGGGTGGTTAAGAGCAGCAAACCGCTCGTTTGTAGATTATTTGTTTTGATGTGCACAGCAGTTGTTAGTTTCAAATGCTCGTCAAAGTGTACAGAGGAGAGGTTAGGTGGTGGAATGAGAAAGATAAAATGTGCCGTGATGTCTGACTGTTGTTGGGTGTTGCCTTGCAGGCAGTGTGTGTATACGTATGTGTGCAGCTATTGAGTGCGATCTAATGGGTCAGTTCATTATCCATCGTTAGACTGATAGCAGGTTTTTTGTCATGCCATAAGGTCGTCAGTGTTAATGAGGGCTGCAGCCAGCCAGAGCTTAATAACTCTTAAGACCCTTTATCTTTAATTGCCCAATGCAGAACTCAATGCGCACTTCTACAGCAACACACACTCAATACACACGGTGCATAAGCAGGAGCACAAAAGACAACATTTACATTTTTTGCCCAAAGATTTCTTTCTATGTTAAAATCGTATCCGATTTCATTTTGTTTCGAATGTAGAGCTTCTCCTCTTCTTTGTCGGCAGCTAGACGTCTGACTGCGGTGGAGTGACGGAGGGCTCAGAGGTCGAGGGGCAAACTCAACAGGGTGTAGCCTCTAAAACCCCAGGATGTCCATCCCACAAGGGCTTCAGGGGCCAAAAGTCACTTGGTTTGTTAAATCCTAACTCAGACACAGCGGCTTTTCTGGACACACAAGGTGGAGTTTGATTGTTTTGAAGAAGAGCACATGGATGTCTGTGGTTCTCAACATAACAATCAGTAGCTATAGACGGAAGAGGCACACAAGAGATGTGAAGTTTCTTTGTAAATTTGAGCTTCATCTTCTTAAACCTTTAGTAAGAATAATGTTTTTCAGCTGAGTTGATATTTGATGCAAATTAAAGGTGGAGCTAAAGAGCTCATTTTTAATTGTTCCAGAAGAAAAGGCATTTGTGGTTGCACAGTGAAAGTTAGTGGTTGGCCCAGTTCAGCTTACGTCCCCACTGCGTGGCATGGCTCGGGTCGGTATGCTGCAGCAGGCCTGGCCTGGTGCAGGCATATACCTGCATATGCAGGCATAGCAAGAATGACCCTACCCTACCTACTGTGATGTCATATTAATGCATTAACAAACATGACTAGTAATATGTTTATCCTGAGCACTTTTGATCCTGTGAAATGTTCTATCAGAATAAAAATGGAGCAAGTTTCAGTCAGATCGAGAGAGGTGGTTTAAGCCTTTCTCTGTTGGACCAGCAGGAGAAAATAACCATGTATACACTCATTCTGATAGTTTCTGTAGTGTATATTGTTTTTGTGCATGCTTGAATCACATGTGGATTGATGTGAAGTTTCGGGAAAGGCTTGATGCAGTAATACGGAACAGGCCGGTCTGGGTTAGGAACTGAAAGAGTGAAAGGTTATCGAGCATTTTGATGGTCAAAAGCTTCAAGATAATAAAAGAAAACCCTTCTTGAAAACTATTCAGCAGTGTGCATTTAAAAAAAAGTTATGATCATATAAAGTCCATCCATCATAAAAGAACTTCAGCTCATTTTATGGGATCTGATCAGATTGATTTATATCAGATCAATGGAATATTTGTCAATGTAAACGTAGCTAATGACACCATAATGAGGAATATATTTTAGTTACAGAGCTGAGCACACTTTTCCCTTTTTGCTGCATCTCTTTCTTGTTTTCTTTTCAATGATGAGTGAACAATAAAGTGAAACAACTGACTGTAACAGGATGTATATCTCACACATTTCATATCTTCACACATCATCTCATTTTTGTCACAAGTAATGTTTTATGTCTCCCAATTAACAGACTATAATGTGGGGTGCCAGTAGCTCCATCCTAACCATACAGCAACATTCTCCTATCGACCCACAACGGAAGGAGACCCAGAACTGCTATGGTACCGTTTGGTTGTGCGACCCCTTTATAATGAACACTACTTAGTGGAAACAGGACATTAAATAGTCAAAAAACTTTTAAGAACATGAACAAAAACAAAATAAAAATGATCAGGTTAAATCTAAATTCCATTTAGATACACTGATTCATACATTTGCATAATTATATTTACACTAGTGAACATTAAATATATGTTTAGCTTATTATGCACATTAATAAGAATACTGGAATCATTCTGGTCTGTCTTATCTTTATTAAGCATACCAAACATCAGAGACATTATCTGAACTCTTTGTATGTCAAGTACAAACAGTATGTAGAATATTGTTTTACGTTTTCAGTTTAATGGCTGTAAAGTTTTCCTTCTTCATGGTTTTTTCCTAGCTTGCTTGATGATCACTCTGTGCTTCTTTTTGGTTGCTTTTGACCTTAGGAATTTTCCAATGGCTTCTTCTGTAAATATGTGAACACAAGCTGCTTCAGACAGACTGACATTTGTTATATTCCATAACAGAAGACCACTGTGAGCTTTACCTGTCTGAGTGGTCTGTGGCTGGAAGCACAATGAAGCCAGGCTGGAGAGGGAGAAGATGAGGAATGCTATGATGATGAAGGTCACCTCAAAGCCATCAAATGGTACATCCATCTATGCAACTGCCCAACACAAAACATGCAGTAAAGATGTAGAACTTAGATTGGTAGTCCTTTTGGAAAATGCCATACCCTTCTGTGTCTACCAGGGAGCATTATAATATTTTAATGGAATCTAATGACAGTTTAGTATCTTGTCATCGTGCTTGTTCATCTTTTATGTTTTAATGTAAGAATCCTGAATTGTTAGTATTTACACCCTTAAAACATTGCAAACATCTCTCTATACAAATCAGTTATTCTTGTTTGACCATATTCTTATGATATAGTACATCACTGATTATTTAGCTAATGATTACTTTCCATCCGGATACATGTTTCTGTTTGTCTGCTTTGCAGTATCAGTGGTTTAAAGATCAGAAATGTCCAGTGATACCATCAGGTTAAAGACAGAATGAAACTGGAGGAAAGGCTCGCATGAATAAAACAGTGTTGTAATCAAAGAGGCACACGTTTCTGAAAACTAGAGTTTTAAATCAGTGAATAAATGTTTCATTTTCAGATGAATCTCAAAGTACAAACTCCCCTTGGTTGTGAATCTGAAGCTGCAATGCATCAGCTGCAGCTTTCATCAAAATAAATGGCAGCAGTAACTTTGAAGTAATCATACAAGAAATTTTGATGTAAACATTTGTCCAACCTGACAAATATCTGTAAAGGTCATAAAATGCACATAAACCATCAGCCTATTTAATTTGGCTGTTTTTAAGAGACTATTTAAACCAATTGTTGTGATTCACATTGCTGTGCACCTTATAACCACAGATGACCCATTTTTCTTGCTACTGTGGATGCACTCATACACACAAGACCCACTCTTTGACCCTTTTGAAATGACTCACCTGTTTACAACACAGTCATTCCATCCGAGATTTTTTAACAGCCTCCCCTGGTAGAGAAAAAAAATACAGTTTTACAGAGAAAATAAAACCAAAGAAGAAAAGTTTTCAACCAAGACAGATTGTAAAAGCAGGTTTGTAGACTTACTGGTAAAAGCGTTAGTGAAATGCTGGTCCCAGGTGAAGTTAAAAAGAAAAAGAAAAGTTGTTTGTGTTTCTTTACTGTCACAGCTTGGTCAAGCCTTCTCCTTTCTAAGGCTTAAGGAGGACCCCAGAGCAAATGAGTGTCTGAAAACAGGTTTTATTGGTATGTGTGCAGTGGTATCGAGCAACTGGCTCTGGGGAAACACAGGTTTCTAGGAGGAGGGGAGTTGGATTAGTAAAGCCAAAAATGAAGCAGAATGTACAAGAATCCTGGATGATTGCTCACTGATTCCTTGATGTCCAGAGACTGGAGGGGGTGGCAGCTGTGGCAGGGTGAGCAGGCAGGTGGCTGAGAGGGATAAGTTTTCTGGCTGAAGGGTGTGGCTGGTAGCAGATGTCAGGAGGTAAAGGATCTCAGCAAGGCAAGGAAAACTGGAAGAGAAAATCCAGATGGTGAGAACACATGATCAAACTCTGAACATTCACATGTAAGCCTGATTTTACCACTTTGGAAGTGAGACAATCTGGTGAAGTCTGGTTGCTCCTGGAGTTTTAATAAAGGCAGGCTTGATGAAGCTTGATTGCAGATAGCTGTGGAAGCAGGAGCAGCTCAGACTCTGCTCTAATTCCTCTAGCTCCTGCACTGCCCACCTGAGACTCATGGAGGCAATAAAAAACAACCAGTAAGCAGCCGAACTGTGACATTTACATCCAAACAACAGGACTGAAGGACTGCAAGCTCTACATACTGTCATGTGGCAGGTTGTTGGAGTGGGTGTTTCTATATTGACCCCCCCTTTTTTCAATCTTTTATTGAAAAGCAAATAACACTAGATCCTGCACAAACACACACCCCCACACGTGTGCGCACATATTTAAACACACACTTTCAAAGTTCAATCTCTAAATAAGACTATTAACTCATGAAACCTGATAGTTTTGGCTTCTTCGGATGCCAGTCTGCCAGATATCACTGTTGCTTCTTGTCCTTTAAATGTCAGTCATCAGACTTGTCACACCAACATTTCTTCACATTGTGTTTTTTCGCCTGTAAAGAAATGACAGGCAATAAGTTACGTGTTTTTACAAGACTGTATCAGTTCTTCGTACAGTATCAGTTAAATAAAATCTAATGTTGGTAATTTGAAAATTCATAATTAACTATTTTTAGTTGAAGGTATTTAAAGCAATCTTTTTGGGAACTAGTGCATAGATCGTGCAAATCAATTTTATTCATAAAGGGTTGATTTTCTATAGAATATTAATTTATTCAAAGGTGTTTTTAACTACATAAATTAATCCTAAGACAAGCTGGGACCCTGTTTATTAGAAGTTCCTAATAATCTGCACTGTTAGGTAACAGTAAGAGAATTGAAGCTGCTTTCTAAAAGGTTTCCAATCCACAACATGCACCTAAACACAGGACAAGCAATTCTAAAGGCATCATCTTAGTGTTGTTAAATATTAGGTGTAACAGCCTGAGATATGCAATTCTCTGAAAAAGACATAAGAAAGCATGTTTGCACTGTATATACGGTAAATTATAGCAGACGAGAGGCAGGGTTCATCCTGGCTAGTCCATCATAGGCCCAACACAGAGACCAACAACCTCTCATGCTCGCATTCATTCATAGGGACAATATAGAGTGATCAGATATATCCATATATAATGAATGACTTTGAAAGACACCACAAGCCAGATTTAAAATAAATTCTGTCTATGCAACCCGATATCCAATATAACAGTTAAGCGTGTAAAGTTTTAATAAAACCTGAGTTCATCTATTTAAATCTCATTCAGATCCCACATTTCATTAAAATAATGGAACATTTTAATGGAACTTGTTTAAAGAATTGACACAAGGTATGCAATAGCAAAAACCGTGTAATCAACTAAACATGATAGGAAATAAGACCTGGGAGTAGGTGAACACCTATAGAGAAAAATGTACTCGCAAATAGTTTGAAACAGTTCTTTCTCTAATCATTTAGTTTGTCATCATTATTATAGTACAGGGATGGGCAACTCCTCGAGCGCTGCAGTCCTACAAGTATTAGGAATTTCCTTGCTGCAACACACCTGACTCATATAAAAGGGTGATTAGTAGAGTTTGGTGTGAGGCTCCGCACAAGTCTGCTAATTAAGTCTGATGTGAGTCAGGTGAGCTACAGCAGGGAAATTCCTAACACTTGCAGGACTGCGGCCCAGGACCGGAGTTGCCCATCCCTATTATAGGACATAAGGGCCGAATCTACTAAAGGTTTGCGTGTACTAAAATGCGTGCAAACTCATTGCGCATGCTAAAAAATGTACAAACTGATCAGCTAACAGTGAGCAAAAGGGTTTGCGTCTATCAAAGATGCAAAAATGTGCGTCCATCTCCAGATAGTACCTTTGCCTCAATGAATATGAATATGTAAATTGGGAAATGTAAATTTTGCGTGTGGTGAGAGGAGAACATGTAAATATATGATTTTAGCACACACAAAGCAATTTATCAATCTCCAAAGTGATTTTTCTGATAGAAACTACGTCTGTATTTAACGCGTGTCAAAAGGACGTGCAAACGGTTTGTATGCGTAATTGCGCACACATGGCTGCAGTGATTGTTGCA
>JBAMHV010000004.1:11867905-11887254 GCA_037177535.1 Pseudomugil gertrudae | reverse complement strand
TGCTGTAGCTCTTTGAAATGTTTGTTGGCTTCTTCCACCAACACCTCTAATTCCATTGGATCAAACTTATACTTTCGTTGTGGTTACGTGAAGTCGCCATGATGCAAACCATGATACACGCTATATCCTCATTTAAATAGGCGTGTCTCCAACACTTTGCACCCGCTTTCATTTGCGTCAGCAATCTTAGTAGATCACGTACTAACCACGATCCCGCCCACACGCTAAATTCTAGACTCCACACGCTAACTAGTACACGCAAATTGAGATCTTAGTAGATTTGGCCCTATGCTTGGAGAGCTTAACATTTTTGATTAGTTATACACACAGGACAACACTGAAAAGTAATATTTAAATAATAATAATAATATGTTCGGTAGTAAAAATTACAGTATGGATCCTGGATCAGTTCTGGGGACAATTTTTGGATGAAAAACTCAGATAATTGCTGCATCCACAAATACAAGTCAAAACTCAGTTATGCAAAAGAAAACAACATGATATGAAAACAATGAAATGCCTTTAATTTGTCTGAGGTTAAATGCTTTAAGATGGACTTTGGTAAGGAAAAAAAGTGTCCTGTGAGCTGACCAGTGAAAATCAGAAGTTTTTCTTTATATAAAAGCTTTTTTATTTTTCCCATGTTGGATTTGCTGAAATGGCCCTATCTACAATGGTAAAGAATCCTTTAAAACATTCCTGGATCCAGACGGTGATCTGGATCACCTCCAAAATGTAACCATTTGTTTCTTGTCCCCTTTTGAAACTTTCCTGAAAATTTAATGAAAATGGGTCCAGAACCTTTTGAGTTATGTTACACACAAACAGACAAACTCTCCCTAAAACATAACCTTGCCTTCGCTTTGCTTAATTCAAAAACACATAAAATTAACTTACAAAAAACTATTTGTGTGTTTTGCAGCCATACCGTTTAAGAGTGACCAGTCCTCATTAATCATCCCAATGAGTGTGAAGAGGGCGAAAACCATAATGGAGAACATGATAGTCAATGCCTCAAGCTCAGCGATAGAAGAGGCCATCTACTTTAAACCTTTATGCCACTGCTGCACAGAAACATCAGTAAAATCACCTGCAATCCAGAGGTTAGATCTTATCCCACACTGGATGAAAATCAAGTAGAATACTTACTCAGAAAGCATGAAGAGCGCTTAGATGCTTTAGATGCTGACCACCATAGCTTCATGACACCTGCCACACATACTGCGCTGTGGCTTTTTTAATCTCTCTCTTTCTTTGTCACTGTCACACATTTACAAGAGCAGACTTACACCTCCCCTCTCAAGTTCAAGTGAGATCATATTAACCCTAATTATTAATGGGTGCTGTGCCTCTGAGTGAGTGCACGCAAGCAGGAACTCTCCACTTAAGATTTATAGCAGCTTTTCTCTATATTTTTATATTTTTATTATTTTCTTATAGTGCATGTATGACTTCGGTGTGATGTTGTCATAGAACTGACTCTTTACTGCACATTCTGAAGCACAATCCCCCCCACCCCCCCACCCACCAGAAAAACAAAGGAAAAAAAGATCAGGGTAATGTGGTTTCACTTCCTCATTTCCAGTGTAAGTAAATGGTACGGCAGTGCTGAGACCACACGTATGTGAGCAGGGGGTGTGGGTGTGCAGATATATCTAGGTCACTTCTCTGACCACTTCTCTTTGTCTGTGGAATATTTAGTTCCTCATCTGAATGTTGCAAGAGAATCAAAAAATCGAGTAAATGCCATATCATAGACGACCAAGAGGTTCATAAATTATTAGCCGTGGATTTACGGTTCAAGTTCAGTTCAAGCTTGTAGTGTTTTCAGGAAATCATGCCAATAAGAATGAAGACACATTGTTTGTTGCAGTTCAGGTCGACCACAACACAGTAGAAAAAAATGAAACTCATCTTTGTTCGGGCACCATTTACATTCTCATTGATTCACTTTTGATAGTTTGTTTTTCCTAAACTTGATTTCAAACACTGTATCAGTAACCTGCTCTTGAGCCAGGCATATTTTTATTTTGGTAAAAATAAATGATAAATAAAAAAAAGATTTATCCAACAAACCAGCCAGTAAAATGTCTCTCTGTGTGCATGTGTGTCTCAAAGTGCTTCTTAACCTCACTCTACAACTGCTCTTCAGTTATAACTTTAACCCCCCATCCTCTTTCTATTTTCCAGTTATGTCAAAATCAATCCTCCTGAGCTGGAACAGTTTAAAATAGGATTACACCCTCCCTCACCACCTACATGTGTGGCTGTCTATGTTTTGTGCATTCTTCTGAATTGATGCCCACTCAGAGGAGTGATGTGACTTTATTGCTTTAATGTTACAGGAGAAAGAAGATGCCTTGACATCCATTACTGATTTAGACCTGGAGTCAGCGAACGATCGGGTGATGTGTCTGCGTGATGAAGTGAGTGCCATCCATGTGCACAAGTTGGATAAGCTTATTAGCTACACCACTGGTCAGAGGAGGAGATTGAGGTTAGTCTAAGCCCTAATCCTTATGGACTTTATGCTTGTTATACAGCAAACGCAACAAGGTCCTTGCTCCACCCCTTCAAGACAGACACACATACACATGGATGTCACAACAACACACCTTGTCCCGGCCTCCTTGTTTACCGTTCAGTCCCATCTCAACTCTTCCTCTTATCTATCACTCAGTGGGAGGTTGGAGGAGGGGGAAGAAGAGGAGGAAGTGGTGTGCACTGTTGAGTAGTGTCCCAGTCGCCATGACGACCTCACACCCCGCTATCTTCTGAGCTGTCCTTGTTGCCACGGTGACCTGATCGCTATTCGTCTCTGTTTCTCTTCATGATCCGGATTGGTCTGACAAAGAAGAGCAATCCAGGAGTGGTGTCTCATTTCTTTGGAAGCAGCTTGTTGGTGGGACGGCGGATCCCACGCAGGAACACAGATTGGAGGAAAGGAAGGCACAGCGCGCTGGGAATGCTGGGGGAGTAGCACTGGAGTGTTGCTTGGAAACAGTAGCATGCCAGTACAACAGATAACTGTGGTTCCAATAAGGGAGACAGCTAGCAATGGCAAGAATGCCCCTCGCTCCAAAGACAAGAACGAGGTGAGTTTCTTGTCTTATAACTGTTCTCAAATCTAATCAGATCTAGGGAATGCTACGTTCTGTTTTAGTCTCTTTTTTTCTCCCACTGAAGCTTAAAACTAGAGAAAAGTTGATTCAATTTCAGAGGATTGCAGTTCCAGAGAAGAAACCTGTTTTGTCAGAAGGTAGAAGTCACTGATTGGTCTTTAAGTGTTGAACCTAACTGTAGGAGGTGCTACATGTATGCACACACGTGTCTGTCAGTTTCAGCTGGATGTTGTAGAAGACAGATGAAACCTTGGTGAACATTTGATGCTTTGAACTACGTTTTCAGCAACACGCCATATCCCATCATAGATAGCATACATCATTATCATTTCATAACACGTTACACAATGTAAACAGCTTAATACAACGTTATGTTGCTGTGTTTCACACTTTAGCCTCACATCATCAGTGTGTTTCTTACACTTCACTGAGAACTTCATCGTATGGGAGTTTGACTCTCACCCGGTTGTTGTGCCTTGTAATACTGCAGCAACAACAGATGAGTAATAAGCTCTGTCAAATGTACATCCATTCTTTTTCTTTCACAAAGCCAGAGTCAAGATGGCTGAATACTTGGAGCATTACGCTGTTGAGGCAAAAATAATCATCCAAGAACAGCAGAACAATGTCAAATAATTGTCCCACTGCTTTGAACATCTTTCCAGTCTGCACAGATAATGTCTTCTGAGCCAGATGAAATGATCACTGATTAAGATGTATTTTTAAACACGCTAAGACAACTCACACAGTCAACTCACAAATGGCTATAAATAACATCCTGCCAGCTGTCCTGGTTCCCTGGGTCATGTCCTGCCTTTTATTCCATACTATCTAATGCTGTTCTGATGTCTGTAGTTTATATAAAGAAATACTTTTTAACTGATTTACTTCAAATTAAGTAGAGCAGCTTATTTGATATGAAACTACAGAGACTAAAAATTAAGCCCACATGTCAAAATCTACAGGATTTCCCTTTTCTGTCTGGCTGCAACAGTACGGTTATCCACTTGAACCATGTCCGCCTTTACAGCTAAAATCACTAAAGCTAAACAGATTCAGGTGAACTTGATGAGTCTTCATAATTGTATATGTACTTGAAGTTATGTATTTTAGTAGATGTAGATATGTTACTTTAAACAAACCATCACAATTCAGGCTAACATGAATAATTCCTTATTGATAACAAAAAAACATTGGTCAAATTATGACTGATTGTGGCTTGTTAACTATTTAATCTCAGATAACATGTTTTTTTTTTACCACATCAAGACTGTGCATCTGTAGTATCATAGTTATTCTAAATCTAGCTATAGGTGTTTCTTTCCATGTGCCACAGTACACAACCAAAATATATCCCTCAGTCCACACCGTACACCCTAATCCCACCTGTGGAAACATGCGCATGTCCTCTCACAGACTTAGTTGGCTGTTGTGTCTCAGAGTATCAGCAGAGGAGCTGAGGCTTGGGTAAGTAATGGTAAAAGCTTTATTGTGTTCCTACAGAGGAAGCCAGGGCTTAAACAGGCATTAGAAAGGTAGATAATGTTGTCTGCTTTGTTTTTTTTGCCTTTTGATTTCTTCTTGCAGTTTTGCATTGTTGTGCATTGTTTAAAACTAGCAGCCTAGTTGGACCTGACACCCATTGTGTCAGGTGCAACTAAACTAAAAAGGCTTTAGATGCAAAACAAAAGACTGGTTGCATGAAACAAAGCCAATAAATATAGATTCAAGACCATATAAACCTGTTGGGAGACAGAAGGATCAGCATAGAAACATAGGTGTATAGTCATGAATAAAATGTGTTTTTTTGTTAGTTTGTAATTTAAAAATGTGTCTTTATGTC
Organism: Pseudomugil gertrudae; assembly: GCA_037177535.1. Taxonomy (NCBI): domain Eukaryota; kingdom Metazoa; phylum Chordata; class Actinopteri; order Atheriniformes; family Pseudomugilidae; genus Pseudomugil; species Pseudomugil gertrudae. Next base: position 11,882,289 of record JBAMHV010000004.1, on the reverse strand, counting down.
TGTAACTCTACATGTTACATCTCAAAGTTGGAAAAGTAATATCTACTATAAATACATCTTCTGAGGTTTTCTCTGTGTATGCCTGCTGTGCATGTTGTTGCTCTGCAGAGCCTATAGGGGACTGAATTTATTGTGTTAATCTTCCTCTCTGAAATGACTTGGATCCTCTCTAGTACAACTGAAATTCACCTGTAAATGTTAACATGGTTTTGCCTCTGAACTGTAAATCTGTTATTAGATTAACAACTATATTGATCATCACAGTGTTTACATGTATATATATTTGTCCATATTTGATCAGCGCAGGGGCCTGCTTGAACATATTGTTTTTGCATTGTGTCCCAGGTGAAGTAGCAGAAGTAAATGGCCGTGCACGTGCCTCAGATTTAATTTGGCTTTATAAACTTGTTTAATCAGTGTCTCTTAGATCTTAGGTTGGTTGCAAAAGTGGTTCAAAGTATCTGAGTACCAACATTGGCGCGGTGGAAAACCGCTAGTTTAGCATTCGCAGGTATCGTATACATTTAAGAAGACCTCATATAAAACTCCATTTAGCAACATTTCAGCTCGTGTGTAAGCAAGATGTTTCCTGCAGCTGATGGCATGACTCTGATGGCTGTTTTCTCGTGTTTTGTTATTCGGTTCAGTCTCAAAAAACTTTTGAGATTAGCTGACAAAACATTTTCATGTATCATAAAAAAATAAGTCTTGTAATAAAAAAAAGTTGAAAAACTCTGCTGCACATTAATGAGTCATCACAGGCAAACCAAAAGTTCAACCACAACTTTAACCCAAATGGAATTTTCAATGTTTCTAAACTGAACATTTTACTGTAAGTTTTAAGCACATGGGCACTTTTATGACTCATAACAAGCAGCTTTGCTCTAAACACCACACACATTCGTATGGTGGTTTACTGCTGCAAAAACATGTTCCCAAGAAGCAATCCATGTGTTCACTTGCTATCACATAGCGAGGAGGTACCAGAGAAGAGTGTTGCCTTTGACTTTAAAGCACAACTACTGATTTAAACGTGGCCACCAGAAAATCCCTTGATCAGCTTAGATGACTGCAGTCTTCTACTTGTTCGCCTCACTCCTGTTTATTTCAATGATTTGCACGAGTGTACACTCAGCAGTGTCCTCGTGGCAGATGCACGCAAGCTCTTACACATCAGTAGGATTTATTGTGTACTTCTTATGCATGCAGAAGACCATGCAGAAGAATAGTTCTATTGATTTGCAGTTTCTGTTTGTGTTCAGGCTTTATTTTTCCGATAGATGTAATCATTTTTTGAAAAAATAGTGTCCAGGTTCAGAAATAAAAGCTCTAGCCTTTTGTGATTTGTGTTTGTGCATTAAGGGAGTGATTTGCAATAACCAGACAAGCCTTTCAAACCTTCTTCGTTAGCTACGTTAGCTTTTCAGTTAGTAATTGGGTTGATCCACTGACATTTTTGTAAGTAAAACTGGGCCGTAATATTTTGGAGATTACTGACAGATGATTCGGTTCAGAATCTTTTTATTACAGGGTCCTCCAATGCACCAGTGATGGATGAAAAATGCAGCTTCAGACCACACATCTATACATAAACACGATGAATGGGTGTTGGATTTTTTTAGTAGTGTCTCAGGCACAAAAGCAACCCTGGAACTGGCTACAATTTAATTCATATTAGCTCACCAAACAGCCAGTATGTTATCCAGTTTATTCCACTGGGATGAGTAATTAGACACGAGGTGTGGCTTGAAGTGGTTATACTAACAGGAAAAGCTCTCATTTGCTTGTTACTGAGAAATGACTTAAAAGAAATTTGCACCACAATACGTCTTTAACTCATTTTCTCCAAGAGTTGTTCACCTAGACTGTGAGCCACTGGCCATTATACATGAATGTTCTGACAACCTCTTGTGGTCTTCTTCTTACCATCGCTGGCATGTTTAAGTCATAGAAGTGTTCATGATGGGTAAAATTATGTAAGAGAGATGGGACACATAGGTGCATCAACAAAGGTCTGTTCTTAACAAATAGTTATAAACTGTGGATGCAAAACCCCTTAGCAACCACATGCTTGCCACCACATATTTAGGTTTAGATTATGATAAACTTCTGTGAACACAAAGCCATCTTTGACCTTGATATGTAAGCTATGATGGTGCTCATTCATCCAAATGATATTCATCTTTACATGAGAGAGTGAGATGTGTCTGCACAGATTACACCTACACACCTTTTCAGCTGAAACATATTCGATGCTGTAATAATGTGAAGAAACTTTCCATGTAAAATGTTTTGCACATGTACTTGTTAATGAGCCAAAACAACCATAAACAGATAAAGAACAATCTGATTGAAATCAACACTTTATCCAGAGTACTGTTACTAAAAGTGTCAGTGTGTGGTGAATAAATGGGCACATGACTTACATAGACACTTACATATCAGGATCTACCAGTGGGTTAAAATAGCATAAAATATGGAGGCAGGGGCAGGGTTTACACGTAGTGATGGCTGAATTTTGAGGTTTAATGGTTAAGAGGAAACAAGCAGCAACCCGACAAGTTCTAGAAAAACTGCTTTAAGTTTTCTTTAAATAGCAACACACTGCAGAACAGCATTGTGACCATGTTGCGGGACAACCATGTAATAGGATTGCTGGCTTTAGCTCAGGTCACAGTAAAATAACAAGGACATGTGACATCCGCTGCTAGATTTTAGACAGTAAATACAGTAGTCAACACGAAATTGGGCAGTAACAAGAGGTGGTAGATGTCTTACAGTTTAGGAGACATTTTTTTTAAATTTTTTGTTCAATTATCAGAGAAGCTTTCCACTTTTTCTTCTTCTTTTTTGAGATACTTTACAACGATCAACTTGTGAAATGACCCCATCCATCCATTCATTATCTGTATCGCTTATTCCAATGAAGGGTCGCAGGGAGCTGGAATCCATCCCAGTAACCATTAGCTGAGCGTCAGGGTTCCTCCTGGACAGGTCACCAGTCCATCACAGGGCCGACACAGAGAGACAAACACCCTTACACACACATTCACACCTAAGAACTATTACAAATGACCAACCAACCAAAGATGAAGGAAGATGAAAGTGACAGCAGAGAAGAGATTAGTCAAAGCAGAGCAGTGATCATTTATTCATGAAAAAGAAATTCCAGCTAACTATATTGTATCCACCTTACTGAAAAAAAGACATCACCCTCATCTCTTAATGTTTTGGAAGTCTTCAGTTTCAGGGATAAGTACAGGGGATTATTGTTTCTACCTGTGTATAATGTTATATTGTGTGCTGTGTGGCAGAATAATCACTGAATAGTTAAAAACTCCAGGCAGCACAGCATGCAGCAATGCATCATTAAAACATCATAGAGGTTAATAAGTTCTGTGGCGCTAATGATTTACCATCTCTCTTTGTCCCTTCAGGGGAGGAAGGTACCTGGACGCTCAGGGAGTCGCTCTAGTAACATCTCCAAGGTAACTGTTAAATACACAGATGAAACAGACAAAATCAAAGTCACGGTTCATAATATAGTTTGTCATTTTTTAAAGAAGTAGTAAAGCAAATCTGTATATAACAAATAGTGTGAAGCAATACAATACTGATGAAGTTGTTCTAGGAGCAACCTGTGTGCTTACAGCGCTGTATGACTCACTGGATAATTCATTATCTTTTATGCGTCACTAACTGCCATTTTTATTATCAACAATTAATGAAAAGACTTTTATGCTAAATGTGAGGTTTGATATTATTAGTGTTCTAACAAACTCACAAAAACTAGAATGATCATTTGAGTTTATAAATATATTCTAAGGATTATTTTGGATTCCAACCAGTTAATAATGCAGTTGTATCGGTCAGAGAAAAGGAAAAAATCTCATTTTTATTAGTGAGACTAAAACAGGATACTTGTTAGCCTGACTGAAATTGGACCAAATGAACCAGAAAGTGGATTGGAAGTAAAATTTCTCCTTTATGTTCACTCGGACTCCAACTAGATTTGGCACACTGTGCATGCTCCACAGTTCCTGGTCTGGGCTTTGACCTGGAGGTAACCATGGAGTCACTAAATGGAAAAAGAAGAATACATACCATGAATTTGATTTTCAGACAAGTAAAGGAAATCAATGAACTGACTTTATCTCTCTTGTTTGCATACTGGGATCGGGACAGGGGTCTGAACAAACGGCCACGAGGGCTCATAACTTTAGCTTAGTTTAACTGGGCAAGAAAAAATGCCAAAAATTTCAGCTCTAAGAAATGTCTTTAATATGAATATTTTTTGTTATTTATAATAAAAAAAACGGATCACACATTCTTCATAACCATCAGTATCAGCAAGTAGTGACACAGCAACCTTTAATCATGGCTGGATGCTGAAAAAGACTAAATAAAAACAGAATTTACATTAATCACAGGGTCAGAAACCTTACTTTAAATTAACTCCAGTGTTTCTATGAGTGCAAGAAGATGTGAGCAGGTGTTTGCTTTTGAAGCAAGACCCTTAGAAAATATTAAAACATATTTGTGATGGACTGGTGACCTGTTCAGGGATGCACCCTGCATCTCGCCTGCTAGCTGCTGGGATACGCTCCAGCTTCCTTCCAAGTTTAAATTGAATTGAGTGGTTCAGAAAATGGATGGATATTTAGGTGTAAAGGGAAATACTTCAGAACAGACACTGGAATTTACAGGCTGATTTTGTGATGTAGATGATTCATATCACAACATAGTACATAGGTTGTTTACATATAGTTATGTTCTGTCTAACCTTCATTGTATTTCTGTAAATACATATATTAGGGTACATATTAACTACAATGCAAAATTGTCCAATGAGGACATATTACATCATAAAGGTAATAAAATCATATATTATTATAACAAAGACACAGCTTCCACTTGACCTTCCATTGGAAACTAATAAAGGCAGGGTAGCAACCACCTTTATTTAATGTACACACATTTTAGCACCATAAGGAACCATCCATCCATCATCTACTGCTTATTCCGCAGGGGAGCTGGAGCCAATCCCAGCTGACATCAGTCGAGAGATGGGGTACACCCTGGACAGGTCACCAGTCCATCAAGGAACCACGTAGCATTTTATTTGATGTCTGAATCATTCGTCTGGCTGGTCACAAGCTGTTTCACTCAGATTTTTTGGGGAAAACTATGTTTTGTAAAACATATTTAGCTGCCTATACAACATCCAATATTCCCATTAAAGACTTTTCTAAGAGCTGAGAACCTGAACATGTTTCAATCAGGTAAACTGAGCTAGTTATGGACCCATAGGCCATGTTTTGGTCCAGTAACAATTATGCTCTCACTGTAGACCTTCTAAAGCACCACTGGCACTAACTAGAGAGTGTTGGTTGTTTCAGGCAAGCAATTCCACAACTGGAATCACTACAGCCTCGAGAACATCGATAACCCCATCTGCTCAGGATATATGCAGGTAAGACAACTCTATTCATCAAAGTTACCTGAGAAGAACTCAAGTATCTCTTTTAAAGCCAAGAACAGCTTTATATTAACATGCATTTAAAGTCTACTCCCCAGTGAGTGGTAGGCTGATCCATTATTTTCTGCGGCACCTTTAAGGCACAACAACCATGTTAAAATGGACGCTGAGATCTGTGATTCTCCCACAGTGTGACAAATAAGAAGAAAACTGATGCAGTATTTAAATCAGTTCATCAGAACAAGAAACATGATGCATATATCCTCATGGTTTGTCACCATCTTCAGTTCATTCTTGATTTGTTATTGCTATAACTTGCATCTTTTGTTGTTGTCCTGTGTTATGTGTTTGGTACGACCAGTTACAGTTGATCATAAGCTGAACTGGGAATGTGTTTTTGCTATTTTTGTCTTGATCATATGGAAATTGAAAAAAAAAGTGATTTCCACCTATTAACTAATCACAATAAATGTGATATTTAGCTTGACCAGAGAAAAAAAGCTAATTAAAAACATACGTATTATTATAGGAGGTACTGCTACATTAGTATTCATCTCCATCTTTATAGACATGCGGATGAAGGATTCAGAGTAACACGACACAAAAGTTGAATTTAGATGAATTGAAAGCTAGAAGGGGCTGACAACTACTTCATAACAGCTAAACTGGACAATCTTTGATATTTTAACTAAGTTTTAAAATCACACTGAGGGACAAATAAGAGCAGCCAACAGCTCAGATTGCTCTATGCATCTTTGAAACTTACCCAAATGGTAGCAGGATGCTAAAACATGTAGAGTTGTGTTTGTGAAGCCCCAAATCCAAACCCTCAGATGTCATGCTAAGGCTCCTAACAGGAACAGAGGAACGATAATCAGTGCTCAAGCAAAACCTCAGAACATAAGCTGCTCAACCCATCATTATCATCATTTGTATTGTTTTTTTAAGTGAATTTTCTTTAAACACATCCAACCCTAATTTTATTTGTATTTATTTCTTATTCACATCTTCATGTTGTTTCATTTTATCTTTATTTTCATCTGCATGTGTGTCTGTGTGTTTGTGTTTAGTCCCAGCCAGCAAACCTGTTTACAGAAGGATGCTTCTGAGTCACATAAACACAACAAGCACGCACACAATACTTCTGCCATGACAGTCACCAGCACAGCTCTGAGCTCATCAGCTCAGGCCCAGAAAAAGCAGGTGAAAAAGCGTCACCGCCGTAAAAGGAGCAGCTGCACCACCTTTGATTGTGTGGAGCCCTACAGTAAACAGGAGCACAGTGACCGCAGCCTCAGCTCTGACCGCAGTGAGCTGGGTGAGAAAAGGGAACGCTCCTTCAGGAACCGCAGGGAGCTTCCTCCTCGTCTTCGCTGCTCAGGTGTCCCGCAGTCCGAATCCTCCACTGAGGACGAAGCATGGCGTGAAACTCGCAGCTGGAGTAAGGAGAAAGCCCGGAGAGCTCGCCGCCGCAGTGTAAGCAGCAGAGACAGGGATGCCACAACTGGCACTAAAGCAGAAGACAAAGCAGAAATAATGGAGCTGCAGTCGGTTGATTCAGATGAAGGGAAGGAGAATCAGCCTCTAGTGGAGGGCAGCGGTGGCTTAAAAAAGCGCCACAACATCAGAGCATCAATGAAGAGAGATGGCCGTGTTTCCCAGAGGGAGAGATCCCAGAGCAGAGAGAAAGAGAAGAAGTCACGGAGCCCAAGAGGCAGTTCCTCGTTGGCAGAAGATGTCGAGGAGCTCATTACTAAGAGATACCAGGAGAAGGGCTCAGGAGGTGGAGACATGTCCGTGCCCACCCCACAGAAACACTGTGGTATGAATGGGGGCACAGCGGAACCCTGCTCAGAAGACTCTGAGATGGAGGTCTGCAGGTGAGTGTGTGAACAAAAAACATGCTGCATCATCAGGTAATAAAAATCTCCAGAACCAGATAAGATAACGAAGGGAGAGAATCTATGACAGCACAAAGGCTCCATGTCATTTCACTCACTGATCAGTATGTGTTTGTTCCGTGTTTGTGTGTAGGATCTGTCACTGTGAAGGAGATGATGAGTACCCTCTGATAATGCCATGTCGCTGCACAGGAAGCTTGAGTTTTGTTCATCAGGCATGTCTCAACCAGTGGATCAAGTCCTCAGACACTCGCTGCTGTGAACTCTGCAAATTTGACTTCATCATGGAGACGAAGCTCAAACCTCTGAGCAAGGTACACGTTCAAAGCTTACTGGGGGGTGTGAATGTCACAAGCTGGGTGCCTTTGTGAACACCATTTCTTTGGCCTCCTTTCAACCCCTCCCTAACTCATCCGTCTCTCTGTCTTCCAGTGGGAGAAGCTTCACATGTCAAAGAGTGAGAGGAGAAAGATCTTCTGTTCAGTGTTGTTTCACCTGATAGCAATAGTGTGTATGTTGTGGTCTGTCTACATTCTGATCAAGAGAACTACAGATGAGATCAGACTGGGAAAAAACGGTCAGTACTATCCCATCTCCCTATACTCACATACCAGAGACATACAGATGGGCATTCGTGGCTTTTGATGGTTTTTAGTTCTGCATAAAGACTGTAGTGGATTAACAGTACCCTCTGGTGTTTTTCATTCTCATTACTCACTGTCTAACCCCAAATGACATACAATCTGCAGTTTCTTACCTCGTTGAACGTAAACACGGAAGATTTTAAGGTTCTACAAACTAATTTTTTTTAAAAATCAATCCTTGTTTAATAGTAATTGCATACATTTAAATAAATTTGAGTGACACTCTGTTCTGTTCACCTCTATAACACATCTTGCATTGATATTACAATCATCTTTTAAAAAATATTTTTCACTGTTCATCTATCATGCTCAGCTATTAAGACAGCAACAAGTTTGCAAAGAAATCTAACAAGGAGATGACTTTCTGGTCTCTCGTGCTTAATATTCCCCAACAGAAATAGAAATGCCAATGTTGCCAAAGCAACTAAGCAAAGACAACACTACAGAGTATATCCACCCGACATGCAGAGGTGCAAGCCAGCTTCTAATCGCGTATAAGAGTCTTAAACCTGCAGCCCTGCAGAAGTTAACCTTTGATGTGCTGTGTTAATTATAGCTGGGGTTGATTGTTAATGTTGCCAGAATAAAGTTACACAGTATTACCGGTAAGTCTACTGACGGTTTAACGAAGCACGCATTGGTAAACTCCAAGGGGTACCTGTCGGTCTTTAAGCCTGTCTGACTAGCTGTGTGACTTTGAGGATGTGTTTCCCCTTTAGTTACTTATTGTTGGTGTTTTTTTTACATTCAGTGAAAGTGAGTGGTGTGCAGTGCATAGTGCCGGCTAAAGGTTTGGTAGCATCAATCTTTTTGTATGAATGGGTTAAAAAAAAAAGAGGAAGAGCTTCTGACTGCAACTATAAGCCTTCTCTTTCCCACTGCACAGTATTAACCTTTCACTGGAGTTAAAGATACTAGTTTTAGACGAATTTAGTATCTCAAAATCAGTCTGTTATCATCTTGATTAGTGTAACTGTAAATACAAACATGGATTTGAGTGTAAAGCTTTTACATGAACTCCATTAATTCATTGAAAAACCCATGTTCATAAATATTATTCATTATTATTTCGTATAGCTTTTGAATAATTGCTTTTCCTATAAACACTGCCCATTTAAACAGATTAAGCTTAAACAGGTTTTTCTGTACTGTTGTTTCATGAGAAATTCATAGTATTGTTGTCAACTACTTACTTATTTAAAGTAAATTAATTTGTTCTAGATTTGATTGAAAAAGTATTTAAAATACGGCATCAGGTTTTAACGCCAAAAAGGTACCAACGTACCTGTTAACACTGCTATGTTTAATGTAATTACCGTGAGGAAAGTAAAGCGGCCATGCAAGGGGGGGCTCGCATGAAGCACGGTTTAAAGTTCTCCAAAATTATGCAGATTACACTGCTGTCAACTAAAAGTTGTGTCTATGGAAATACTAATTCAGCAAACATGATCAGTAATATGATATTTTGATGTGACACAAGGCAGCGGATACGTTGGTGCTGCAAAACGAGCAAAACATTTTCAGAAAGGGCAAAACAGCAATGCTTATAAACATCACATGTCTATAAGTAGTAAAACCTTCAGTATTAGCATATCATAGGAAAGGGAAATTCGGTTAGACATCACCCGATCTGACTGCGCTACTCAAATACGTATCAGTGTCTGATCTTCAAAACATGTCTGATAATAAGCATCAAACACCAACCCAAGATTTCTGAGGAGCTCATACAAAGAGCTGTTGATCCTCATTACAATTTAAGGTGTTATAAAATGGTCACCAATCACATTTGTAGTACCAGTAGGGTAGCTGATCATCACTGATTATCCCAAAAATAAAGGACAAGTCTGTAAATTTGCACTGGAAGCTACAGTGACTTAAGATTAGGCCTAAACATCTGCAAGCCACCGTTTTAATGTTAATGAGTTTTTGATCAGGAAAAGGCTGAATGGTGTGCACGGCAGAGCTGTGAAGAGACATTCACTGCTTTTTTTTATACAATCTGTGACAGGGATCCTCACAATGGCTGAAAAGTTCTTTATGTAGGGAGTAGGAAGTCAATCAACATCCTAAAGTTACATCTTTTTTACACCTTTCTTCTTACATCTGCATATCAAGCTGATATGCAGGACTGATTTACAGTTACTGTAAATATCTATTTAATCATTGCTGTGCAGGTTTTTTATTATTTAATCTTAATTTTTTCACATCTTTAACTAATAGACCCCTTCGGTGTTTTTGTACAGTCACAGTAGTGTTCAGTGTGGTGTGTAGTGATCATAATGTAGGACGTAAGATTAGATCTTTATCTTTAGTGTATCACTCATTTTGACGCAGAAAAATCTAAGTCAGAAGAAAAAATTACTCACTCTTGATTGCAGACGAATTATGGAGAGTTTCTCTTGTGAAGTACTATGCGCCGCAGGGTAAGCACAGCTCTGCACACCATCATGACCCCTCACTTATCCTGCAGGTGAACTGATTTGCAGCTTTGTGTTCGTGTCTTCAGGTGTGCTGGAGTGGCCCTTCTGGACCAAGCTGATAGTGGTGGCCATTGGCTTTACAGGTGGCCTCATCTTCATGTATATCCAGTGTAAAGTCTACCTGCAGCTGTGGCGCCGCCTCAAAGCCTTTAACCGCATCATCACCGTACAGAACTGCCCAGAGAAGAACCTGCACAACCCTCAGGCACGGCCCAACTCCCTCACCAACGGCAAACATGAAACCGTGGAAGTCCCAGTTACCACGGTTACCTTGGCCCCTGTTGCGCCTCCGGAGGCACAGATGGACTCCGACATGTCCGTGGAGGCTGCAGTGGCACCGGCACAAAACCCTGTGTGAATTTCCAGGATCCTAAATCATGCCCTGCTCACCATCAAAACAAGGTAATGTGAACAAGGTGTGATTTAGACTGTTCTTCTCAGCCCCCGTGGATCACTGGGTCCTAAAAGTGCAAAAACGAATCCAGTCCTTCAGCGACTTTGGAAAACTGCAGGCAGAGGGGGTGCACTGATGAACGGGTACAAAACATGAAAGAATTCAGGGGAAAAAAACATGCACGGAGATGCAAAGAAGATAGGAAATACACCCAGCAGCAAAGAAGGGATATGAAGACTGGATAAATGATATAGGGATGCCATTTATTTTGATGCACTTTGTAAACCTGCACTGACATAGGTTAATGTTGTGAACTCTCTGTGGATGCTATCTGCTTAAAAAGGTCTCAGTATGCCTGAAACAAACGTTGCACCACGTGCGACTGTGTTGAAAGACAAAAATGATTTATAGCAGGTCCAAATAACCCGCTGAAGTCTGTCAAGTCGGAATGTTAAATCAGAAAATGAGAATTAACACGTGTCAGAATAATGCGGGTCGGCACCCGGTGGATTCTACATGCACTTTAATTATATTCCCTTTGAGCAAACAGAACCTAAAACATACCAGAACCGGGAATTTTTAATCTGGTTGGCTTTGATTTCAACATTGAGCACTGAAGTCATATCTAGGTTTGTATTGTTTACTGACGTTTTTCCTGCTACATTCAACAAATTGATGCCGACACTTTATGTACTTTCATGTTACTGCAGGTTTCTCCATTTTATTTGCTAAAATGCAATACATATTCTAACTGCTGGAGGCTTTCTTTGTGGCAGTTAAAGAGATATGTGGCTCTATCTAAAGAGTAAACCTGCTAATGTGCTGTAATGGATGCATATGTTCTCCATTAAAACACTCACGTGACAGGTAATCATTGGTAACGATGTGAAATATGAGAAGATGACATGAAAGGCAGTTTGTATTTCAGATGCCACCAAGTCAGTCTGACTGAAGCATACTGAGCCCTAACACTCACTCTGCACTGTCAGGTTTTCACACACCAAAGAGTCAAATGCTGTAAGTAGAGAAACAACTGTTTAAGCTGTTTTTATCTCAGTCTGAAATCGAAAAAAGTCATTTTTGGAATCATGTCATAGGTACATTTTTAATATTTCCTCAATTAGGACATCAAGTAGTCCATTGTTTATGAAGTTTTGTTTTGACAGTTTGCAGCTGTATGTGGTCCTGCTGTTCAGATCAGGTATTTGTTATTGTAGAACGTTCATGGTTACCATCCGTTCATGTTTCACAGTAGATTAAAGTTGTGTTTGTCTCAACTCAGATTACTAAAAAAAGGGACTGTTGCTTGTCTTTGTTCGCTTTCCACTGGTTTGATCTGCCAGTATCACTGGCATGTCACAAGAAAAGTTCCCTGTGTCTTAAATCCATATATTTGTTAAACTGTTGACATAATGCGGGTTACATACGACACTTATCTGTGCAATAAACAATGAATGTAGAACCTGTAAAGATGCTGGTGTGAAATTACTGCGTCACAAAATATAAATTTATGAAGTCAAAGATTTTACTTCACAATCAGAGTTCAGCGCCATCTTGTGGACACTTGTGGGACAGCAGCATTCCCCGCAGCACAATCTTTGCCTAAAGGCGGTTTGATGTTTCATCACCAGAGAGAAAGAGGAGCGTCAGCGAGAGCCCGACACCTGTGCTGTCCCATCCACCCGTTCATCATCCAAATCATCTTCATCAAGATAATCGTCTGCCTCGTCTTTGTCCTCCGTTTCATTCTTTGCATCCAGACCTTTATTTGACACTTTTCGTAATTTAATATTTGGAAGTTTCTTCAGCTCTCCCGTCCACTCTCTGCCAAAAGTCGACAGATAATAAAATATTTATGATCAACGTCTTTATTTGATTTATTTTAAACAAAACATTTACTTGATCACAACAACAATAAAAAGCAGCTACTACTGCTGCAGAAATCACAGACATACTGGTATCCCTCTCAGTAATATCATCATCATTCTGGTATCTTAAAATAGTAAAAATATGTCCAAGAAAAACTTCATAGTACTTGTTTATTTTTTGTAAGATTGGTGGCTGTAATGCACTCCTTACTGTGCTTTGGAAAAATCACTTCAAATACTTCTGGTTGAAATCTGATAAACATCAGAGGAGGATAATCACTCCTCCTGTAAGAGTTTATAAGTCCATAATGGAAGTGTATTTCACTTTCTCACAATTCAAACCAAACAAGTCTCCATGTTTTTTAGTAACTCATCTGCTCTTTGCTGAAACCAGCTCCCCCTGGAGCTGATGTTTTAACCTACTAAAACCTTTTATTGTTCTTCTATCGGGCATGTGTCTTTATCCACTTTATTTTGCAATTTGTATACTATGGTACAATTAGCTTGTTTTAATAATTGTTTGCATTTTTCCCCCAAGGAATGAAACATCCAATAAAAATTATGCATAAAATGAATAAACTTCAAGTGTTAAAAGCTTTCAGTCTAATCACACAATTTTGATAAGAACTTGGAAAAAATACAGAGTAAAGTGCATAAACTTACCTGAATGTTTTTAGATGTTTTACATTGAGGATGTCTGGGATCTCTGTAAACAGCACAGAAAGCAAAGTATAGATTTTTACCCCCAACTTTAAAAGAATACAACCCCAATTCCAGTGAAGTTGATATATTGTGCAGAAGACATATCATCACAAGATTCAGAGAATCAGGAGAAATCTCTGCTCTTTTATCGGTGAAGGCAGAAACCATCCTGTGACCTTCAATCCCATCCTGTGACCTTCGATCCCACCCTGTGACCTTCGATCCCACCCTGTGACCTTCGATCCCACTGCATAAAAAACCATCAGCTTTGTGAAATATTACCACGTGGGCTCAGGAACATTTCAGAAAACCATCGCTGGGAAAGTTTGTTGCTGTGTCTACAAGCGCAAGTTCAAACTTTACCATGGCATGGGTAACATGCACATCTGTGAAAGCTGAATGGTGCATACAGGTTTTGGAGAAACAGGCTGACATCCAAGTGATGCCTTTCTCAGGAACATTCCTGCTTATTTCAGCAAGACAATGCCAAGCCACATTCTGCATGCGTTACATCAGCGTGGCTGTTACTGGACTGACCTGCCTGTCGTCCAGATCTGTCTCATTATGTGCAAAATACGGCAAACGGAGACCCAGACTGTTGATAGACATCAAGCAACAATGGTAAAGAATTCCACCATTAATTAGTGTCAACAGTTTGCTTATTGGGTCATGCTGAAAGGAAAGGTGATGTAACACAATAGTAAACATGACCTTACTTTTGTTTGGGACACTTCAGAAGCATTAAATCCAAAATGAATCAATAAAAAAAAACTATAAAGTTCAGCTGTTTGAAAATGACACATCTCATCTTTATATTGTATTCAATAAAATATAAGTTCAATTAAAGCCACAAGTGGCCTCAACGGGTTCGAGCCCCCTGGCACCGCCACCCTTGTAACACTCCTCTTAATGCAAC
>JBAMHV010000004.1:11850940-11861853 GCA_037177535.1 Pseudomugil gertrudae | reverse complement strand
TGGGGGTCCAGGGGGTGAAAAATGCCCCTTTTGTGCTTAGAAGAAGAATAAAAAAAAAAAACATTCCAATAACAATACGGTTCTCCCATACTTCGTATGGCTCGAACCCTAATTAGATTTGCAAGTCATTGCATTATGTTTTTATTTACATTTTACACAACATCTGAACTTCACTGGAAACAGGGTTGTGCATCCACAGCAGGCATGTTTACAGACTAGAGGAGTACTCACCAAATCCAATGCCCTCGTATTGTGCTCGCTCTCGCTCAATGGTCTGTTTGATGACAGCCTCTCTGGCACCGTGGAGACGACCCTGACGGCCCTTGATTCCATTCATTAGTTCAATTTGCTCAAGTTCGGCATCAAATCTGTGGAGGTACCTGAACACAAAAACAAAAACCATGTCAGCTCAAAGAAACATATAAACATCTTCATGCACATAATTACTTGCATTAGTCCACACTCGTAAAATATACTGTACTGTTTTTAGTGCAATTACACATAGATATCAAAGCATCTGGTTTAAAGGAAATGCGAAGGCACAATGTTCACACAAGATGATTCACCTGATTTGTGAATGGATTTATGCCAATTGTAGAAATTCTGCATAATAAATTATTTCTTACTTACTTATCTGGTGGAACATTTAGTCATTCAGCACATTTTTTGGTGCATTTAACACTGAAACTGTAGAGTTGTTTAAAAAATTATGAAAAGTGCTATACTGAACCTTTCAATAATGTCACAGGCGTCTTTCCGTGTGTAATTTGTTTTTGTTGTATCCAAGTGATTTTGAAACCACAACAGCTTTTCACCTGTGATTTCACACCAAGACAAAACATAGATTATTAACATGTAGCATGTATCCTGCCATTGTTCTTATGCAAGTAGTAAACTCACCAATGTTGTTTAGACGCGTCGCTTTCTCATTCTTCAGCCTACATCATCACAGAAGTCAATTAAATTAAAGAAATCAACACAGTGAATTTATGTTTACTTCCCAGCCAAATATTTTACAGCTAACAAACGCGTTTCAAGCTTTATTTCGTCCAAAATTATGTACTATAAGAACTATTGCCTTTTAATGTCAGTGTTAGTGACTGCATTAGGAAAACAAAGATAAAGTGTATAAACTTAAAAAACTATCAATAAACTCTGTCTATTCGTCTTGTTTCTTTAGTTTTTATCTGCACACCTTTCTTTCCTTTTCAGTCTGATTTCCTCTCGGGCGAGATAAGCAGCTTTCCGACTGTACGGATGAACCACTTTCTCAGCACATTTTCCCTTCTGAGTCTTCGGCTAAAAAAAAAGCACATAGCAAAAAGAGTAGCAACGGTTTAGATCTTTAAACGATTCTAGTAGTAATTACATGTACTATCGCTATTTCAGAGAATAAAATAGTATTACAGGCTTACCATTCTTACTGCATAAAAACACGCGTGGACCACTTGTTGACAGATGAACCGGAAACGGTCCGACGCTAAATTATGTTCGGATGTAATTGTAAATGAGATAACAGAGTTCCTGTCTTCGGTATGCCTCATACATGCTGTATTTTTTTTAAAAAATTGTTGGACAAGTTGATACTTCGCAGTAACAGGAGTGTTTTTAAACAGTAACTAACTTTGCTGAATATTTTTTTTACAAAAAAATTAGACTGTAACCTTTAAACCTGTGGTTATTATTTTTATTTTAAAGTTTACCTTTTCCAGGGGTGAGCATTTCCAAATTAAGCTTAAATTATATTCCCAAATTCAACACTGCATATAAGAAAGTGGTTAGAAGATACCAGGATAACCACGTCATTACAAACAATACCAGTCATATGTATCTTTCGCAAACACCATCATTTGTAAATGCAACTTGCCATGTCGGCATACTGGTCATTACCACACTGTCCATACTGTGCAAAGACTGTTGTAAAGAAGGGGGACATGTATTTACATGTGCCTGGATGCCACAATAAACATAAAGCAATATTATCCGCTGAAGGGTCATTCTACTGAATGGGTGCCATTGCCATGTTGCAAATTAAAATAGATGGTCCTGTCCTGTTACTGATACTCAGTTGTTTTACTACAAAATGAGTACCAAGACAGTTTTTAGCATTGAGTTAACAAAAATGTTAAATTTAACTGCATCATTGCTAATAGCACGAGGAGACTAAGCACAATCTAGTGATTCACCAAAAAATGTGTATTTTCAAAATTAACAATTGATAACTAATGCATAATTTAAGTAAAGGTTTTGATTGTTTTTGAAAAAGTACTTGTAAAAGATAGATGTATTAGTGAAATACTCAAAAACTGAAATAGATTTAGGATTTATTTATCATATTTTATTCCAAAGTGTCATGTTATACAGTGAGGGACAGGTGAAAAATGCTGTGTTTATAGGTTCATGGTAGGTTTTAATAATCTCCCCATATAGCTTAAATTTGTGCGGGACAGTTAGCTAAGTAATAGAATTAATTTTACACTTCATTTTCATATGCATTTATGCATAAATTTCCCTATAAATGGCACCCATTCGGCAGAATGGCCCTGAAACTAGCTTGTTGTCATTATTTCTATTCATTCCCACATCCTCCCTCAGATACTTCGACACATCCTGACTAAGAGCTTCTTGCTTCAGTGTCTGCCTGTGGTATTGGATCTTTAGTGGGCGTTGACCATTCTTACACATTTCTTTACTCAGCTGTGTCAGAATCCCCTGCAGAGACACTGCAGCCCTGTCAGTCATCCCCTTCCTCACCTCCAGAGGCCTCTAAATCCCTCATCAGAGACACTGAACCAGTTTCAGGGATCTTTGTGAACATGTTTCATCACTGGAATGTTTCAGCAGTGCTGCTAACAAAGAATTTCTTAAACACAAAGTTCTTGAGGACATGTTGAAATTTGATATTTTGAAAGAATCTGTTGTGTTAGTTTGTAAAATTAGATAAAAAGCTGCAGAAGAAGCTCGAGCATCGTTGTCACTGTTGTTAGAAGTTGGAGACCTGATTTTTTTTTATACATGAGCCAAAAGTTTGTCCTTTTTGTTGTTTTAGCAGAGTTATGGGGACATACATTACAAAAGAAATTGGCCTTTTACAACAGCATGTAAATCATGTGGACACACAAACAACTTTTCCAAACACAGAAGGAACTCTGTGACTTAGCTGAGGAGCACAGAAACGTCAAACTCTGTCTATTCTTCTACAACAGAGAATTATGAGATACAATTAGGTCAAGAAAACCACATCAGATAATCCACAAAGGGGGATTGTTTAAATTCATGAATGAAAAATAAATATATAGTTATTCTGAATGGAGTCTGATGTGCTCGTGTTTGGAGATATGCAGTAGAATAACATGTTAAATAACAAAAAATAGACACTTTAGATTATTAATTTGAGTCACAGTAGTCAGCGGTGACTAAAAACTAACTGTCCACATTAATCAGAAGCTTTTTCTGTCATTGAACAGGCGCCCACGCACAACTAAATTTCTTTCTTCCAGTACAACCCGTCCAAGAGCAGACAAATTGCCTAAACATAAACAGGATCAGGCAGACTGAGGCAGCAGCCATGCGGCACACCTTTTTACACCGATGAGGGAAAAGATAACGTAAGGATGGGTGAGGGGAAAAAAAGACGTGCCTCTACACTACCTGAAAGGGCAGTGTGCAGATACAAAAAAAACACACACTGTTTATATCTTATTTTCTTTTTCTAATGAATTCATTTCAAGTGATTAAACCAAAACTTTTATTGTTGCTGTGTTGTTATGTGGAAAAATATACAGCTTTTTGATAGAGGAAAAGTAAAAGAGGCACGGATGTGTACACAGACAAGAACACTAAACCGTTCAGTTCGGGCTTGTTCAGTGGGACATGTTGAGCCCTTCCTGCACTGCTGGTTTTAATTGGCTCACTTGCTTTTTAAAGACTTGGTACAAGATAAAAGAAAAATCTGTGCCTGAAATGGAGGAAGAATGAATCTATTGTGTAGATTGATTTTGTCCATTTGCTTATAGCCAAACATCAGTTTCAAGTAAGCAGTAAATAGTGGTTAGAATGGGGCTTCATAATCTTTTTTCCATTTGGCAGTGGGTGTGTAGCATCATCCTACCTCCAAATGCAGACGTTTATCCTATATTAGATATGGGAAAACATTGTAATTATGGACATAAATCAGTTGATGAATTATTTTATGTTTTACTGAGACCAGCTTTGTGCATCCTTAGTTTTAAACCCAGTTATAACAATACAGGAACTAATCTCAAGCTGGAACTTCTTCTTTGATCCCATCTTGAAAAATAAAAGTCTGCAGGTTTGAGGAAACTATATAACCATGAGATCCTCAATATAGAACAGAAATGACAAACTAATAGTAAGAGCCATATGTCACGTTATGATGTTATGTACTTGTCTGTTACAGGTGAAAGGTGAGTATGAGGCTCTCGGTCTAAGACTTGGGCTCTACATAAGTGGTAATGATTTATTTTAGGAGTCATGAAGTGATTAATGAGCAAGAAAAGAATAAATATCGACCTTATTTAACTTTTCTTTTTAATGTTGCTTATTATAGAGTAAAATTCTGGATTTCATTCTTTTGTGGGACATTTCTATTTTACATCTATTAAGAGTTTATTGCCGCAGCACCACTTTTTGGTGGTTTAGTTTTGTCATAGAGCAATACATTTTTAAAATGATTCAGTCACAATGTATTAATATGAAATGTAAAAAGAACAAAAAATGTTGTCATTAGTAAAATAAGCTCAGATAAATATCTATTAGATGCATCGCTAAATTAAATGACAGCTTTAGCAGATTTACTCATATCATATGATCAAATTAAAGACATAATAAAAGCATTCATGAATAAATGTACTTCATCACAAACGAGCATTCAGAGCACATTCTTCAGAAGGATTCTTGCTGTGTTGGTTTATTTTTAAGATATAATACTTAGTTTTTTCATTATAGTTTTCATCATAATTGTTTTGTGCAGGCATCCTGCACCATACATTCTAACAGCTTCTTATTACATTATGACTCAAAGTTATTGAGAACTTCCTGTAACACAGCTGCTTTTTTCCATAACTCGATAAACGACTTTATTATTTTTTTCTTCTTTATATTGTGACATTCCCATCCCCCGTCCTTTTTTACCCTTTTAGTTACTGTTAGTCACCATTGATTCACATTTGTCATGCGGGAGTCATCAAACATTGCCTAACTCTCTTTTCTTGAAAGGAAATGGTGTATAATCTCTCCTTTAACTTTTGATGAACCTAGAGGAGACAGCTAAACACCACGGGCCACAGCGATCGTGTTGAAACACAGCCCCATCTCATCTCCACCACTTACTGAAGCCTTTTCAAAGTAAGCCACATGTCTAAGACAGCCAGCCCAGAGATAATCATAGCAGCATGACCACCAGTCTACCACAGAGCATCGACTTATATCAAGAAGCAGATCTGTAAACATATACTGAGGGAATTCTCAGCATTGGAGTGGGTTGTAATGGTTGTAATATTATGACAAGATGCACCTGATCTGCTGACCCGGTTTTATAAATGTCTTTTCTCTGTTTAAAAAGCTTCCTTTAGCTTCCCCGTCACTCGGCTGATCTGCATACCTACCCAGCAGGAATGTCACTGCACTGCAGCTGAAGAGCAGTCCGACTTGTAGCTACAAGCACACACGATTGCATCACATCCGAGTCAGTTATCTGAGTAAGTCTGTGTGTGCTTGACATGCAGCTTTTTTTTTTCTCTTAAAATGTTAAGTCAGATCAGGAAGTGTAATGCTGTGACAGTGCAGGAGGAAGCGGGCACGCAATGGCACTATGTCTGCCTCTGTGTGGTAACATGAGAGGCCCCTGGGTGAAGACCACTCTACTGCTGCTGCTACTGACCAGTTTGACTGGGACAGGTAAGCTGAGGAGTGAAACTCTCGACTATCACAATAACCCCTCTCCTTTCCTGTCTTTCCTCTGCTCTCCCTTTTTTTCTTCCTTAGTGTGCTCCTCTGACATTGTGACTGTGATTAGCCCTTCTTGATAAATGATAATATTGAGAACCTTTGTTTTCAGATTTTACATCAGACAGGGCGGATCAAGTTCACTTATTACCAACTAAATTTGTTCCAGTTATATTTTCCGTGCAGTCAAAACTGCATGGCTCGTACAGAGGGGCAAACTCCGCTCACTGGAATCTGTTTTTTAGTCATGTAATGCTATGACAACCTCAGCTTAAGTAGCGTACAACTTCTACAAGTACATTTTAAGTATTTCTGATTAGTCAAATTCCACTTAGTGTTTTGTTTAAACTTATCTGTGAGGCAAAATGTGTGAAATCTCTGTGACAAACTTCTGGGGGGAACTAATGGCTCAACATCTCCACCTTCTTTGTTCTGTTCTACATGTGTGTTTTGCAACCGTTAGGATTTCTTTAGTAAATGTTTGAAATCAGTTTGAAGGAAGTCTCCAGTTCCTGTGTGATCTGACTCAGGTTGCTCCTCATTCTTATAAAAAAACCTGCACATCTAACTTCACTTTGAAACTTAACCTTTTTATGTATGTGGTTTTGGTTTTAAATGACTGCTTATCATGTATTTTAGGCTTCGCAATATTTGTTAATGGTTTAACTGTACCTTAACTAAAAATAGGTTTTGTATTGCAGTATTTTGCGAAGACGAGGAACCTGCAGACCCTACACCAAGTGAAAAGAGTGATGGTGATGCTGAAAGTGAGCAAATTAATCAGTCGTATTAATATTTTATGTTGATTGGAAGTGTATGGATAGGTGTGTTATTGATACATCTTCTTATGGTCAACTTCTTATGTAAAAGTTCATTTTCAATTGAGAAATTTCAAGACACCCTTACCAGTGATGTTAAATGTATGACATAAAGTGCTTTAAGAAGTATTTTCCGGTCAAGACCATGTGTGGTACAAACCAGTCCCTCTGAAGATGCTAACCCTACATAAAGCTGTTTGCAGCAATATGTTGTGGAGATTTTTTTTCCCCTAAATAGGGGCTGGGGAAATAGAGAAAATGAGGGGCAGTGCTAAATATAAGCACATTCTTGATAAGAGACTTTACTGCTTTTTCAGAGAACATTGATAGACAGATTCACAACAATGAACATAAATTTAAGCAAGCAAAGCAGCAAATCAGCTGTTAAATGAGACACATTTAAATGTCTCAAAAGCCAAAACAGGATATGTGGTAGAGCTCTGTGGTTTAGTTGCTGTAACTGAATACCTTATGAAAATTTCCTTAGTGGTCAGATGTATCAAATGTTTAAAGATAGACTAAAAATATTGCAGTTGTAGTTATTGTGCGTGGCGAGAACTGGAACTTATTTTTTCCATGTTCTGAAGGTGTGAATATGTTCTAAATTGAAGACTCTAGCCAAGGACTTACACACCAAGATATTGTATTAGTGGATTAAATCACTCCTGTGTGTGAACACTAAAACAGACTCAAACTGACATTAGTGCTTGTACACGGTCCGAAGTGTGACTGCTGTGCTAAATTAAGGAATTGAACATGTGCAGTACTTTATTCTTTTTATATTACCCAACAAATCTAATCTCATGTACATATTTTTTCTGTTTGACATAACAGGAAACAATTATTATAAATCTGGGTGAAAAGCCATGAAGACTACATGTCTGTATGTGCAAAGCGATGCCAGTTTGCTGTCACAGCATGTCGGTCGCTTCATGAAAATGTTTGTGCAGATAATTCAGCCATATAATGAAGGTTTTTATCCCCAACAGAGAAAGTGCATAAGAGCATCACAAACCTTTTTTCATACAGTGTAGGACATATTTTTTAATTAAAACTGAGACAAGGCGATGTTCCAATCAAAAGGTTCCAACTGTAACTGCAGCTCAGTATTTTGTCCATATACAGTAACCATACGGAAATGGAATAAATGAATTCATCTTATTTAGCCAGTAAGCTCAGTTTACATGTTTAGTGTCTTACATAACCTTCTCGATGTAGTAAATCTGCCCAAAAACACAAGTTAACACAAGTCAACTCCAATACGTCATGAGAAAAAGCTCTAAAACGATTACAAATTAAACTGAATGTACAGTACCAGTATTATTTCTCTTAAAAAACTCATTATAGGTTTTTTTTCTCTGTTTTACCATATATTGTGTAAATCATTTCACAAACAACTTAAAGTGGTCTAAGACTCATTGTTTTCTTTACATATCTACCTTTCTTTACATACATTGTAGTAATGCCACCTGAGTATCTGTGTCCACTGTAATTGCTAAGTTTTGGAATCTTCTTAAACAGCTACATGTGTTTTTGTGTCCACTAATGTCTTGCAGTGTGATACAGTGTGATTTGTAAAACCAAATTCTTTACCGTTTCAGATGTCGAACCAACAGCAAATAGTGAACCTACAGACCCAAGTAAATCTACGGTCCTTTATTGCTTCATGGAAAACTGTTTGTCTCCACCACTATTCTTATAACTCACTGTGTTTTTAGGTCCAGATGAGAGCAGCAGCACAAATGAACCTGCAGAATGTAAGGAAGGTCATTTATTTTCTTAAAGATGTATACAGTATTAAGTCATAGTGATGTTGCATATCTATATGTATTTATGTCTCTATTTATGTCACTTTTACACACAATATTCATTATTCTGACTGAAAAATAATGTCTACATTTGAATCTTTATCTCAAATCTAGATTAAGTTTACTTTTTGATCACATCAGTTTGGGTTTTCTGAGTTAAGTCTGTGTCTCTGTGTGTATGTGTGTGTATGTGTGTGTGTGTGTGTGTGTGTGCGTGTGTGTGCGTGTGTGTATTTTTTGTACAATGTTAAATAAGTTCCTGTGATCTGACTCAGTGTTGCTCCTCTGATGGTATGTTCATAAAACCCTGTATATGACATCACATATTTTGTGACCAAAGTAATAGCGATGTGTTGTATTGCAGCCTCTGGCCAAGAGGAAATCCCCCTAACATCTGAGGAAGGCATCATAACAGCAGGAGTTGCAAGCAAACAATATATTACCAATACCACAGGTGAAGATTAAACAAATGCTTTCCAGTGGCAAAAACATTTATGTTGAGCAGGAGTTGATAGGTGGTCTTATTGCTTTTTGTGGTGAGGACTATAGAGAGCTGAGTTCCAATGTTTTTAAGGTAAATGTCTAAAGTGTTGCATAAATTCCATATGTATTTACACCCTCAACAAATTTCTGATTTTGTTGCATTGAGACCTGTAATTTAAATGAATATCATGCAAATTCTTAATATCTGATAAAGATAAGTAATAAATAGAATTAATAGAAAGATAAAATCATAAAATAGTCCAAATTTAAGTTAAAAAAAGTACAAATAAAGTTAATTTATAAAAGTGAATACTGAAAAATAAGAATACTAAATGATTTAGTTGCATCTCACCAGAATGCAACTAAAACAGACCTTTCTGGCATGGTGCAAGAATCCCACCCTCACATTAAGTACAAATTTCAGCAGCTTAATGTTGTAGAGATGTTTTTCTTCAGCAGAGGATGAAACGATGATGGATTGTGCTAAACTTAAGCACATTTGTGATAAACTTCTGTTTCAGTCTGATAAAGAATAAACACTGGCAGATCAGTTCACGCTCAGCGTGAGAAGAACCTCCAGGAGGCACGTTTTAAATGTCCCCAAAAAGCAAAGTCAAAGCATATAGATTTATTTGCCCTGCGTTAACCCATCAAATCTGGTCAAATATGTCAAATTTTCTGAAAAACCTGAAATCAAGAAACTTGTAGTATTTGCAAAATATCAACCTCAGTGAAGAAATAAATTGTAGACACTCGTGTTTTACCCTGTTCTCTGTCTTGTCTGATTGTCTCCACCACTTGTCCTAATGCAAACGTTTGTTCTGTTTCAGATGGCGACACATTTGGCAACGGTGAGGTAGCTCTTTAATTCTTATAACATTAAATCAGTCAGCTACAGATTGCTGTAGCAACAGACACATTAATAGTTCATTGAGCTGACTGAAAGATGCTTTCAAAATATTAAATCTTAATCTTAAGTCTATTTTAACACCTTAAAGCCCAACCTGAGAACAGCCTATATTAAAAATCTGAAGCCTTTATTTGATGCTTTAACAGAATCTGAAAAAGTCATTTTTTCTATTTTTACTATATTACTGAGGTCAAAATTATTGTAGCGTATTCTTCTGTTTTGTGGTCACCAGAAGGAAGGAGACCAGTATCATATGGTGCACAACAGGATTTTTAATAAAGCTTCTACCATGAAGTGATGCAAAATATCTGAGAAACTTTATGTATTAAATATGATATGTTTGGCTTTATAGGGTTAAGTCTTATTAATTGCTCTAATCTCTGGCTGCATTTTAACAGACACTTCAACAGACTATTCAACAACTGAACAGGACACAGAGAACTTAGAGGACCCAGAAGACGATGATCCAATTACGACCATCATCATTGCTGCACTTGTTGCAGTTGGACTTCTCTGCATGATAGTTATTGGGGTTTTGGTTTGGCGGCAGCACAACAAGAAAGTGAAAAATCAAGGTATGTTCAGAAAGGCAACTTTTAATCCGGTCAATTTCCTTTTTTTAAAATCAGTTCCAGTACTTTGAGATTATCTGTGTGCTGCATCAGGACTGACCCGAACAGGTGTCTGTCGATGTCCACGCCGAGGATCTAAAACTTGTGCCCATCATACTGCGTTCGTTTTATTTACTGTTAATTAATTATTATGATATACCTGTTGGGCTGCACGGTGGTGCAGTTGGTTAGCTCTGTGGCCTCACAGCAAGAAGGTTGCTGGTTTGAGCCTCGGCTGAGGCGGGGGTCCAACCGGGAATCTTTCTGTGTGGAGTTTGCATGTTCTCCCCGTGTTAGCGTGGGTTCTCTCCGGGTA
>JBAMHV010000004.1:11828219-11846109 GCA_037177535.1 Pseudomugil gertrudae | reverse complement strand
GATTAGTGATTATTTATTCAATAATTAACTTATTTTTGAAGGTGTGAAGTAAAAGTGTGAAATGACATGTTCTGCTCACTATGTTTTACCTTTTACAGGCTACTGCTCTGAATTCAGCTTTGCCTGCGTTCCTCTCTGAGCTCAGAAAGTCTGATGCACATTTGTGAAAGGCTGATTAGATTCATACCAGTGGGAGGTCTGAAAGACCAAGGACAGGCAATCCAAAGCAATGAATACAAATGAGAAACAAGAATCTGATTGCTTTTTATTCCTTTTCCCGTTTGATTTCCAAGCAGCAATTCCGCACTGACATCATCTGTTCATTGAAAAAATTTCAGTATCTCTAATACACCAAATAAAGACTTAATTTTATTTTGGAAAGCCTCTTTGGAAAGCATCCTTAACTTTTGATTTTATGGTGATAGAAATGTAGAGCATGTCACCAATAACACCTTTCCAGTTATTTATTTTTAACCTTTGAATTACGGTTTTCAGCTTTCAGCAAAACTGCCCGTTTTGTCCACCTTCATCATTCATACTGCTTCTCAGTGGGTAAATCACCTGGTTTCAAAGCAACACTATAGACAATATGTTACAACTCTACTTTTGACTCACTTTGATGGGATACTGACATTCATTATGTACATTCCTGGGGCTATCATTCTGCAGCAGAACTGGAAAAGTACATTTCACTATTATTGGCGCACCATGTAACGATGTTATGTTTTACACCACTGTATCACACACCAGTAACTAGACATCATCTACTGTTTTGAACTTGCACTAAGTCTGATTCAGCAAAGATACCCAAGAGGACATTTTTGAAGATAGTGAGGAAGAGAAAAACATAAAGTGTCAAAAATCAAGAAATAACATGTCAACATCAGACTGACTTTAATTAGCTGGAGAGAGCGTGGAGTGAGTATACTCATTAGATGCTGAAATAATCTTTGTTTGTGGGCAACATGATGTAAAAACCTTTCAAAATTCAACTGTGGAACTTTAAAGGGAAAAGAAACATGTGACCACATTATACTTGTTGTGTTTACTGATACCACAAGTTGTTTAACAGTGGCTCTGTTTCAGAGTTAGAACCGTAACATTTTCTCTCTGGTTCTGAATGAGTTTGTGGTTGAAGGACAAAGTTGTGTACTATCATTATTTAATCCCGGAGCAATTTAGATTTGCTGCTTTTAGAAATTGATAATTAAATGCTGAAAAAAAAATTTTTTAGTTAATTGATTAGATTAGAGATGTCCTATATTATTGACTGATACTGACATAAAAATGTCTATATTGTTTTTACTTCTGTTGTTATATATCAAACTCTTCAGCTACATCTCCTCTAACTCAAAAAGACAAAATATCTTGTATAATTTTCCAGAAATGTTGTTTGGCACAACTCACAATAAATCCTGTGGCTGTGACATCATTGAGCTTTGGAGTTAGACTCATCCACATGTTTTGGAAGTATTTCAAAATGTCTGCTGACATTAAATTTGCTTCAAAGGGAAAGGATGATACAAATTTATGTATTGGTTGATATTTTTATTGAAAATTAAGATTTGGTATATCGGTGAAAAAGTGAATATCAAACATGCTCCTGATTGATCATTAACAAGCATTGACCTTCCTGTCTTTCCGATGTCCTTTAGCTTTACACACATACAGAAGCTCCACCATGAGACTCTTCATTGGAAGTCCTTTTCCTCTGTTTTTTACTTTATTTATTTATTTATAATTATTTTTTGTTTTTTAATCAGGTTTCAATCAATCTAGATGATATTCTGCACAATATGGATGACGAAAGAAGTCTTATAAATATGCATAATCACTGAGTTTTTTAAATAAAATAAAGGGGAACATCATTACCTGAGTTGTTCTCCTATTTTATTTAATAAAATTTATTAAATTTATTTATTTTGCTCCAGATGAGTATATTTTTTAAGTTTCTTATTTAATTATTGCTATTTTATATAGCTACATGGTGGGTTAAAGAATGTATTGATTCACTTATACAACTTATTAGTTAAATAACTTCTCACATCTCACAGTTCAATTCCTAAATGTGACAGTTTAACACTTTCATTTATCTCACATGATCATACACTGAGTAATGTACCAGATAAACAACCACCTTTGAGGATTAATTTCTAACTTCATTTTAAAACTATCATCATGCCTAACTCCTTAACTTGTTGACAGTTTTAAGAGACACTTTTATTTTGAGTCTGGGATAATAGCGCTGCGACAGCAGTTGTACTGTCTGACTGAGTGTGTGTGACGGCAACACCGGATAAGGGTTAAACTGGTTTACTCAGCTGAAAAACAGCTGAAGGATTTAAAAATCAGGATTTTGCCATGATTCGTGTATTGAATGTGAAAGCTGAACCTAAACTTGAAGCTCTGTCATCTCACTTCTAATTACAGAATAAAAAAAGAATGGCAAAGGCTACCCAACATGTACTGTTGCTCCTGTCACACTCTGTCAGCTCCATTGCAAAGCCATGCTAGTGTCCCTATTTGTTTGCTTTCCAGAGCTGTGATGTTGCACAGCATTGTCTGTTGCAATCATCGCACTTGGGCAATGTTTGAGTGGGAAACACAATAAAACACAGAATGCATCAGGGAATAAGTGCATATTTGTGTCATTACAGAGCCCTACTTCGTTTGTAGTTTTGACTTTAGGTTGTTTCTCACACCATTTGGACAGCATTAAGTACACCAGCCAGCTTTGTAGCCACCAGTGAGCGCAAAAATGGGATGTTTGTTTGGAATTTCAGGGGCAACAGTGAACAAAAGAGAATCCCATCAGCTTCTAAGGAGATTAGGACACAGAGATAAACACAAAGAATGAGAAAATATTTACCTTTCAAAGATACGGCGACTGGTCTTTTCAGCTGCCAAGCACATGGAGTATTATTAAAAGAAGAGGTGCATTCCACTACTATAAATGCTTTATAAAGAAGGGGAAAATACAAAAGCAAACAAAAAAAAAAAACCAACAGCTTCAGCTTTTAATATCTCATTGTGATGCAGTATTAGAAGAGTAAATATTATGCAGGGTATTGAGTTATTGTACTTGTTGATGTCTCTTTAATTTGCTGCTCTTTGTGGGTGTATCAGAAAAAAATCTCAGCATTGATGAAATACATGCCTTGGCTGTGGAAGAATTATGTTGGCAGTGCTTAGGTCCACTGACAAGGAAAACACAAGGCTGGGAAGATAAATTCCACTGACCACAATCAAGATTTTTGGATGGAGTCACTCACTGGATGGATTTCCAAGAAAAAAAAAACAAAAATACAGCATCCTTGAAAATCCTTCTTTTAGTGAGGATTTTAACAGTGGGGCTTTCTTTCATGCTTTTCATTTCATTGAGTGGATGCCAATCTCAATTTCACACTTCCCAGGTTCGCTGCATCAGGATATTTAATGGGTTTGGACTCTCTCTGGTGGAGAGAGATGCTTGGCATAAAAGTGATCAAAAGATTAAGCTACTCATAAGTGGCTCTGCAGGGTGATCGTCAGTTGTAAACTCATCTCACACTAATAAATGAGTTACATTTGCTTAAAATATTTGTCTATAGTTTCTCCCAGAATTATTCTCATCATAGCAAATTTAAGCCTTTTTTCAGTCATATCTTTACTGTTTTAAACACATTGTAATCCAAACTTATGTAAAAAGATATAAGTAGAAGAAGAAAGAAACGTGCTTAAACTATAAGTTTTTTTTTATTATACTTTAGGAATATTTTTGCACATATCATTAAGATAAGCTTTATTTAGTTTTTCATACAACACTATCACTACTAAATTAATGAATATTTGCTACCACGATTGACATGGAAACTATCAATATATACACATACGTCACATTCGAGCGCGAATAAAAGAAAAAAAAAGAAAGAAGGAAAATTTGCGTCATCGCATTGCGACAACTATTCTCTCCAGTCGGTAGAGAACCAGGAGTCGAACAAACCTGAAGCTTGTTGAGGAGCCTCAGTCACAAGTGACATGCAGTTTGTTCTCAGTGGGTGTCCTTTTCATTTTGTAGCTACCAGAAGCCGTCATATGGCAGATAGTAAAATAACTGAGTTAATGGTTCGAGTAATACACTTAGTTTGATAGAGCACCTAGCGTTAGCGGTGTTTTACTAGCCAGCTAACATTACACGAACTTGGCATCCAGAGGCTAGTTAGCTGGTTGCGCTAACGTATTAGCTTCTTTTAGTCAGGTGCAAACTGACTGCTGCTGGTGGGAAATCAAGAAGCGAAGAATGGGATTTAACCTCCAGAATTAGTTTCTTCAATCCCCAAAGGATATTTAACTTTGGATACCTAACTGGACGGAATCATCAGAAAGGCCTGCTTCATTTTTGTCCATATTTTCAAGGTAAATGCAGTTTAGTGCAAGACCACAACTGTACAATATTGCAGCAGTGTTCCAGTAGAAAAGGGCCTAGCATTAGCCAGCTAACTCGTTTGCTATCTGTTAGCTATGCTAACGGTAGCCAAATTAACGCACTCTTGTGAAAAGAGATTCTTAGAATTCTGAAAGATATCATACGTGATCGAGTTATTTTGCTATGGATTAACCACTTGCACAAATTTGATTATCATTTTCTTATTTTTATTCGTTTCGTGAACTCACTAACAGCTCTGAACAGACTGCACACACTAAGCCAAAAGCTGCAAAGTGCTAGCAGTATATGAATGCAAAATGCAACCTACGCGTAGTATATCAAGTGTATATGCTTCATGCTATAAGGTAAGGTAAATATGTTGTCTAGTTTAAGAATGAGAAAAACCCTTTCTAAAAGTGCTTTAACTAATACAGCATAGAGTTCTTAGTCTCCTACAGATCATGCCTCAGTTAGGGTTAAGAAGAAACTATTTAAAGCTTTTTGCCATGGAATAAAAAAAGCATTGCTGTAGTTAAACATATGTGTGTGTATGCAGAACAGACCAGCCTAGTTTACTTACTATATGAACTTGAGCATGCCATAATTACTCGTGGATTATAAACATATGTTAGTAGATTGACACTAAACCTTCAGACACACAACACCTGACTCACACAATCTCCACACCACCTGGCTGTAAAGTTGCATTAACCCAGCAGAGAAAAAAAATGCACATCATATGCAGGTAATAACAACATATTGATTTGTTCTCCTCAGCTATAATAGGCCTATATGTCAACAATGATCAAACCTTATGCAAAGTAAAGTGCAACTTGCACAGTACTTTTAGATGTACACAAACTGATGGCAAGTTGACATTTCATTTCAACAAGTTGTCTTTACAGCTGGAGTAATACTGCTCATCTCCCATTGGAGACAGTCTGCGAGTGTGGAGGAACTATTATCCAAGTATTTAAAACTAAATAAGCAGTCTCTTATCTTCTTTTATTAAATATTTCTCTCATTTGAATCTCATGCAACATGTCTTTGTGTGCTCCTGCTCTCAGTGTAGCACTGACGTAAATTAGCCAGTAATCCTTTTTTTCTTAATGAGATTTTTTAAAACATTTTTGAAGTTAAATTAAAAAGAATTTGTTTGTTTGCGAAAAGACTGACCAAAAATCAGAGTTGGTTACCAGTTTAGTAGCAATGTCTTAATCTTTTTATCCCCCTGTTTGCGCTGGGCTACTGAGGGATCTAGTGGGAAGTTAATTTTACTTTGAATTCTTCTAAAAACAAATTTTTCCCCTTGCTGCTAGATAACTGCTGCATGTGTTTGCAGCACTTTAAAAATGCTGCTCCTGTATATGGTTTAGTCTTCTAGTGTGTCTTGCATTTCTGTGTAGACTAAATAGCAGAGAGACAATTTACCTCTAAACCATATCAAAATCCTGGTCTTCTGCATTTGTAAAGGTTGCATGCTGAGGTTATAAAAGGATTTTAATGCTCTTAGCAATACTAACTGGCATATCCAAAGGTTGGCTGCTCATTATAAGCGCTGTTGTAAACACGATTTCTACATTAAGTGAAACTTTTACAACCATTTTAATGCATGAAACCACTTAAATTTTTTAAAATAATAAAAACATTCACAAAACCGCTGACATCAAACATTTAAAAACACAAATAATACAAACAAGCTTATGTCCATGTGGAACCTCTGGTTTTATTTTGCCCTCTCTTGGACTTTACCTGAAAGTTGTGTATGTATACATAGTTTTTTCCTTGGTGTTTTGTTTGTTGACAAAATACAATTTATCTTGAAGTAGATTTACACAGTTGCTCAGGGGAAGTAATCCAACTCAACTACTATTCTCCCCTTTTCTCATCAGAGTAACCAAATTTGTATTCTTTGCACTTCACCACAAAATATAGTTGCATGAAATGATTTATTGCTTAATGAAGATTCTGTAGACATTTAGGTAAATCTTTTCTCATTTAAACACACGGTCCCTTTCTTTTCATCAGTTCAGAATAAACAACCATTTTTAATAAACAAGATATTTCTCAAGAGTTCATCCTGTAGTAAAACCTTGATGTTGAGAGTTATGAGGTTGTGTCAGTTGTTGATAAAAGGCTGAAGATGGTGTAAGCCACATCCCCTCTGACATGTGTTGAACTGATTTCTAAATTAAGGCCTTTTGACACATGCACTCCTGTTCTTTGTTCTGAACCAGAAATGCATCGATTGAATTGAAGTATTTTTAGTATTTTTTTTAACTGGAAAGTGAAGTACTGGAAAGTACTCTTTATGTTTTGAGCTTTACATTTAGACTTTTATTGTTGGTTGACAAGACACTATTTTTAGTGATATTTTGGTGCTATTCTAGCGCCTTGTCATGTCAGTAAACAGAAAATCAATTAATCCTCATTTATAAAAATTCTGACAGTTTTCAAGGCTCATATTTAGAAGATGACCACAGGAGCACCTATTTGATATCAGTTAACATCATGTAAGTTGTGCTGATCTGCAGTTATAGTTCAGAGAGGATATTTATTTAGGAAGGGACGATATACTGTGATCAGTTTAAAGTTTAATTAAATAAATAAAACGGTATCCTTAATTATCATTGAACATAATACATGCAGCAACAGGTGATTATGCTTTGCTAGGTATTAGATCTGTGTTGATTATTCTAATGGATATCAACTTGCAACCATAAATGAACCTTTTAACTAGAAAGGGTAGCTAGCTGTCAGCCAAAAACATTTCTTTCATATTAGAGGAAGTGCAACTCATTGTCATGTGTATTTTGTATGAACATTAAGTTTCCTTGCCTAACACACCTATTTTTCATCCATCCAATCTCTGTACCTCCTTATTCCAGTGCAGCATTGGAGTCTATTCCAGGAGCTGTTAAACAAGAGGCAGGGTATGCCCTGGACAGGTCATCAGTCCCTCACAGGGAGACAAAAGAAAGACAAACAACCAGAGGTGCACATTTCTGGTCCACAAAATAGAAATCCTTTCTGGCAGCTGTTCTGACCAGTCACCAAACCAGCTGAATTACAATAAGCTCAGTTAATCTGCCAGGTAAACAAGCCTGTTGGTGAAACACCTGTTCTAAATGTACAGGTAGATACAAAAACATGGCTTGGCTTCTACTTTGTGGCACCTGGAATGTCAACCTCTGCAAAAAAACATTCACAGTCACATTGGCTTCAAGGGAGTATTTAGAGTAACCAGTTAACCCAACATACGTGTCTGGACTGTGGGAGAAAGGTGTAATACCCACAGAACCCACGTAGAACCCACACATACACTGTGGGCAAGCCAACGCAACCTAGAAAGGCCTCGCTATTGAGTCATTCATTGGGTACAGTTACATTGTGTTTTAATTTAAAGTTAAAATTTAAAGTATTAATATTCATTCTGAAAGAAGGTTTATTTTCCTTTGCTTAATTTCGCTGATGGCGGACGTGACGCCGATACCAGAAGTAAACAAATCACTTCCTGCTTCTCACCGTCTCGCACCTAAACCTGCATAATAAGTATTGTCTTCAATTTTGATAATAATTTTGAAGGATTAGCTTGACATGAGCATACTGCTTCCCTTTTTCGGCAGCTGAGGAGGAAAAACAAATGTCAAAGGCGCGAGGACAGAGACAAGGGAAGACAAGGGACAAGGTTACGAGCATGTGCAGAACAACCGAAATGAACTTGGAGCGAAATGAACGATTGTTTACATGATCAAGGAATAAACAAATTGTGCTATAAAATGGGAATAAACCAGCCACTTTATTCTATATTAAGTTTAATTCCAAATAATCATTTTAGGTGTTTACATAGTCGATTTTAATCTGTTTTAAAGTGGAATGAACTTTTATTTGCATATAAAGAGCTATTAAAAGTCATGTAAATATAGCCTTTTTGAAGGGGAGGGAAAAAAACTGGAATTGTAAAGAAATTTGCAACTTGTGGATGTGTAATCTGATGGCTTTCAGGTTTTGCATCTTTGTTAAATTTGCTTATAGTTGCAACAACTGATTTCACATTTAACTAGTTGTTTATTATAACTATTAAAGAGTGTTTTAACTTAACATTGTCGGGGGAAAAATAGTGATAAGAAATTATTGCCTAATTTGGTTTCTGGCTACACAAGTGGCTGCTCTATGAGGAATTTCTCAGACATTCAGTTGAGCATATGGGATATATGTCTTCATTATATGTATTATGTTTGAGGCAATGCGACTTGTTTATTTGAGAATGCAAGATTGAACGATAGGCCAACAGTGTCAAGACAAGAATGGCATACTTTCAGTTCACATGGGAATCATGATGATGAAATGCAATTTTCTGGCTATTTGTTGCTGCAAGGCTTTGAGAAGTGAGACGAAGAGTATCTTAGACTTTGTTTGCACAAAGCCTTACATTCCCACACTCCAGACCTCTGCTGTATTACAGACCCCAGGGCTTTCCTAAACCCATTCTCTTGTGGACAGTAAGATTTCCTGTCTTTTGAAGCCTGTGTTGACAAAACGAGGCAGTGGGCAGTGTGTGGCATTATGTTCTTGTTGGCAACACCAACTTTAGTAAATCTGCACTTAGATGTTTTATATAATTGGGCATAATATTTTTCCAACAAGTTCAACTGACCAAACCAGTGGTACTGTAATTTGTTTCTAAATTAAACTTTAATTATATTTATGTGCAAAGTTTAGACCTAGTTACTACAGCTGTCAATGATATGTAGTTGACAGAATGAAAGTAGATGAATGGTAAGCTGTACGTCAGAGCCATTCAGCTCCTGTTCTCAATGGTGTGCTCGAGGTTTTTTTCCTTGCTCTAACACATTTGACCCATATTATTGAGTCATGTGTTTGGATCTATTTAATTTGAATCAGGTATGTCAGAGCAAGGAAACATTTATAGTCCTGCTGCAGGGAACAATTTAAATGTAGCTTTTATTTTAATAAAATCTGCAGCCTGGGACTGATAGCATCCAACTGTGCACTGCAATCCTCAATTAAACTTATAAAAACACTGAAGGAAATATTCTTGGGTCATAAATTTTTGGCGTAATCTGGGTTTACCTGAAATTTAAGTCTAAATTTAAGTCTTCTGAGCTATTTACCAAATGCAATACAGTTTTATTTGTACAGTATCTGTTCAGTAATTGGAGCAGCTTTTTTTCTAGTATGAGGAAGTGTAGATACTTTGTCCTGTTGCTGCTTTGTAGAGATGTTTAAGTATTTTAATTAATATTAAATATTTTATTTCTAAGGAAAGTTGCACACATTTTTGGGCATGCTGTCTGTTATGATTTTAAGTCAGAAGAAAGTGAAATTTGTAGGCTAAATATGAGCCTGGAAACTTTGTCAGGCAACTCAAAATGGTACTTTAAAATAAAGCATAAAAACCAACAACCATAAAAAAACTGACTTAAACAAGCTGAGGTGGTACTTTTTTTTAAATCAAATGTCCAAAGTGTTATAGTATGTGCCACCTTATTAAAGTAATTTATAATTTAAGTACAATTCAAAATTAATACAACTTCATTTTCTATGAAGCTGCTCCCATTCATGCATTTTTAGTTACCATTGGTGAGCTGCCAATTTTATAGTTGCCAATGACATTTATTACTTGAAGTGGAATTGAGATTCATTGGTTTACATCCAATGAAGCAGATTCAGATTACCACAGCAAATTGGGGTTGTTTGCAGACAGACAGGCAAATCTTGAGGAGAGAGGACACATAGCCCAAATGGAGTTGTAGATAAAATGAGATGTTATATGTGGTGGAAAGTCGTATGAGACTGCAGGAGTGAGCATTAAGAGGGTGCCTTAGCATAGAAATGTAAATATTTAGAGGTTTGAGTAAATAGAAACAGAGGAGAATTAAATGTTTAGAAGCTGTTATAAGCGTGAAGGAATAAACTGGGTGGGGAAGTGAACTCAGTTGTGTGTGGGCAGAACCACTAGAGAAAGTGAGATCAAGGAAAGAGAATATCAAAGGGCTCTTCTGTGGGGAGGTTCAACAGCAATCTCCGTCTAAAGCTTACTCTCTTATTGAGTGTACCTTAAGAGTTGTCAAGCTGGACATTGTGGCAGCAAAAACAACTGTAAAACCGAAATAAGGCTGTGTTATTACTTCACACACTTTGATATCACAATCCACGTTATAGCGTTGTATTTCTATTAGGCTATGTGACTTGGCCAGCTTGAGATCTAGCTTCTTAGCAAGCTGATAAACATATGAGAAGTTTTTCCCAATCTGCTGTTTCTTGGCAGGCTGCTTTCAAATGCTTTCTGGTCTTTTAATGGTGTCAGGCATTTTTCTCTGTGGGATTTGCTTCAAACCACATTGAAACATGAATGTCAGACATACTAATCTGAACTTTCACATTAAATAACATCATCTCTTTGTTTCACGGTTTTAGGCAGTGAAAATCAGAAGTGGAAAAAATCAACTTATTGTTTTCTAAATTACTAGCAGATGTGTACATGGCATCTAGACCTAAATGTGACACATACATTTATCAAATGGTAAATTATGATGTCCGACATGTATTTGCATTGTGGTACAATGCATATTATTCTCTGATACAGGCCTTAGTAGGTACATTGATGCTGAAGTTTTGTCAGTACATCTGCTTTTTGATAGTTTGTGTCATGCTAGTTTTCAGATTTTTTTTTTATGTATAGAGGTTTTACATGTAAATGTCACATAGAGGACTTGAAATAAAAGCGTGTAAAGAATATATTTACTTTCATGTTAACATAAAATTAGTTATATTGTAAGTAATTTGGAGAAACTGTCACTAATCTTAAAAACAAGCTAAAGAAAATGTGCGATG
The DNA here is from genome assembly GCA_037177535.1 of Pseudomugil gertrudae. NCBI lineage: Eukaryota > Metazoa > Chordata > Actinopteri > Atheriniformes > Pseudomugilidae > Pseudomugil > Pseudomugil gertrudae. The sequence goes on along the minus strand of JBAMHV010000004.1, from coordinate 11,834,846 downwards.
AATAAGTGTTCATTCAAGTGTTCAACAAGCACGTGTGAGCTCAATGTGGTTCCCATTCTTGTGTTGTGGATAAGATGAAAGCCTTGTGTTTGCTTTGCGTTCTTTGTCACTCACCCATGACATGCACACCTTGACTTGTTCATCTCTGCCGTTTCAGGCTATTATGTGATGATTTCATAACAGAATGCAGATAGAAATAAATGTTTCTAATACAGGAGCGTTTTTATTAAAAGCTAAAAGTCAGAGGCCTCGTCTTGCTCTTGTTTTCTCGTTACCCAGGTGTCACATTCTTGATATAGTGTGCAATAATTACCTTTGCTCATAAATGTGTAATGTATGGTTGACAATTGTCCTTTTTAAAATATACAGCTTCTTTATTTGCAGAAACACTGCAGTAGTCTTAAACACTGCAGTTATTTGTACCCACTACACTTTAGTAAAGTTTTTTTCCACATGGTACTGCTTGACACAGAAACTGGTTTTAAACTGCGCAATTCAAAGTTATGCAGATTAGTTTTCTGCCCCACTTTCTCTTCCTAATTAATAAATAATTGACTCTTTATCAAAATGTAAGTAGATGTGCAGTTCACTGCTCTGCACGGCTCAAAACACATTTTTATGTGCCTAATGCTATAAAATACACGAGAAATGAATCAAATCAAAATGAAGGAAAATACTTGTATAATCCCAGAGGGGAAATACACCTTTCCAGTTTAATTAGCTTTATATTACTTATCCTTTGCTGTTTTACTGAATCAAACATGACACTGAGAATATATTTAAACCCAAGCAGGGGGAAATGAGTAGGTAAAAATTGGAGAGATGTTTAATGTCGATTTAGAGGCATTATAGGAATGTGTTGGTTTGTTATGGAAGGATATCCTCCCTCAGACTTGACCTGGGTGGCTTTCTGCTGGGGGAGGCACTAGGCAGGCAGCTGGCAGCTCAGTTTAAGTGCCTTTAAGTCTATTAGAGAGGATAATCCTTAAGGGCGAGTTTCAGTGAACAGAGGGAGCAGGTAAACGTCTTTCACTTTCCTGCCCATACAATGTCCCATGTCTCCCTCCTTGTTCAAACCTCGCAGCTTTTAATTCCCATAGACATGTGGCTGCCATATGCACAAAGATGCTTCTCTGATCAAAATGTTTTAAAAGCGAGACAATAAAATGTGTGTTGTGTAACCTCAAAATAAGAGCTCTACTCAAAACAAATTGCTGCAGTTTCTTTTGATGTGCTTTTTTTTTTTTACATCCACTTTACTGCGTTTTTCTTCTTTTCTTTTTTTTTACCTCATGTTTTCTCACTTGTATTATTTTGTCTACATTTTCTCTAGCCTTCAGCATTCCACCATCGCTGTCCCTGGCGCAGTTGGTGGCACAGAAACACTTCAAAGTGGAAGGTGTGCAGTGCTGTAGATAACATTTCTACCTCCCAAAGCACCGACAAGGTTTTCCAGAGTTCTTTGCACCATCCCTCAGCTGACAGGTACGGTCACCTTTCTGTCTCTATAGAAAAGAGTTTCTTACTCTTTTTCTTTAGGATATTTCATCAGTTTTTGTTTGTCACCCCCCCTCCCTGTTCCCATCCCCTCCCAAATGGGGGATGGGGACGCCAATTGCTAGGGTGTGGTCTTACTTTTTATTAGTTGTAAAACTTGAGTATCTTGTCTTTAGGATGTTTTGTTTAGACCCGTTTATAGTAATTCACAGTTAGGATGTTTACAACATCTTAAATGCAGCCTGTGCACGGTGGCGTAGTTGGTTAGCACTGTGGCCTCACAGGAAGAAGGTTACTGGTTTGAGCCCCGGCTGGGGAGGTCTGAACAGTGACCAGTGGTAACTGCTTGCTTACTAAACTGGTCTTCCTTCGTCATGTGAATATTTTGCATTGAACATAAATGGGCCTTTAGTTGGGGCATTTCTGTTGCCTATAGGAAGTTATTTGTGACTAATATTTTACAAATGTAATGCTACTTAGTTTAGGATATGGTTGTGAATCATGTAGTTATTAATGTCAGGAAATCTTACTTTTAAGAACAGAAGTAAACTATAATCTGCATTGGAACAAGTCCTGTTGCAGTCCTAATTTTTTTGCCCTGACATTAATCAGAACTTTATGTTACATAACAACTTTATAATGATAACTCCTCATTTTATTAGATTAGTTTTTATTTTTTATCTCGTATATTCTGCATTATTGAAATGTGGATGATATGCTATAGGTTAAAACTTAGAAATACAAATTTTCCCGCATTGGTAAAAATTAGCAGCTCAGTGCAGAAAACTCCTGGACGTGAACAAGAAAGCTGTTGATATCGGGTCTTCAAAAGGAAAAAGGTCCTTTCCTGCAGTGATTTCTCAAGGCTAGTTTAAACATGCTTCAGATCTACATTAATTTAGTGTAGCTGGTGCAGTTGGCAGATATTTAGAAAATAATATCTAGTTTTATGGCTTTATTTTTTCTGAAGGTAAATCTATGTCATCTGTTTTTTTAACTGATACATTTCATAAAATTTCTACTCACTAAACCCTAAACAAATCTCTTGTGGGGAAATAAAGCTTGTGGGCAAAACTAAATCCAGACACAAAATGCCTTCAGTCTGAGTTCAATGGAACCTGATTAGAGCTGTTTGTTTATAGTGTGTAAGAGACTCCTAATGTTTCTGTGTAAGAACGCCAGAGCCAACCATCTGGGATCCAAGTTCACAATAAAAGGAAGAGTTAAAAATATTTTTTAAACACTGTCAGGTTTGTAAATGCAGTTAACTGTGCAAAATTTCATTAGAAAGTTACTGTACACATAGTTGTAGCTATTTTGTAAGATAGATCATTCATTGCAAAATGTGTGTGCACATTATTAAAACTGTTTTAATACCGAATAGTGATCATCTGTGACTTGCTCTTGCTTACACTCGTAAATATTTAATAACAAAGTCATTAAAACAAAGTTAGCAAAAACTACCCTTTGACTTCCTTTTTAACCTTGTTTAAGTTAAATGTTCTGTAAAATTATACCATCATTTTTAAAGAACAATTTGTTTGTGCATAACATTTTTATATTACATAGGAAATGAGCATAGTGCAAAAAAATACTTCTAACATTCATGCCATTGAATAACTCAGACGCTTCATACCTTTAATAATGTGGCTGTAACATAAGCCTTTCTCTTATATTTTGACCAGACTTACCCTACATCAGGAGCAGAGAACACAGTACTTACATTCCACTAAGTGGACTAGTTTTTATGGCACATTCATTCACAGCTGACAGACTGAAGTTGCATTCACAAACTTTGTGCTCAGTTAATCACAAGTCCTCTTAGAAACACTGATTTCCTTTCTTCAAACGCGCTGCATTACTCCACTGGTATATAAGTTAAGAGGTAATTTGTTTCTTTAGGGCAGGAGTAGACAGGACTGATGTGAAAAACTTTGGAAAGCAAATCCCCCTAAACCCTCCTCAGTACTTTCTTTTGTAGCAGAGTGTGACTTTGGCTGTCTTCTTGGTCTGCTTTTATGATGGAGGTTTGTGGATTTTGCTCTTTTCAGATAGAGACAGAGTAGATCCACAGAAGTATGGAAACAGAAAAAAAAATGCTGCTCTAACGTGCAGAGATTCTGCTGCCACATGGCACGGTCCCCAAACACAATACCCCTGGAAGCACCAGTCAGTGTTGTTTATTTTTTCTTTTCCAAACATTACTTACAGAACATCCCTGGAGAAATTCCAGACCTAAACATCAGTCTCGAGCAGGGCTGCTACTTTTAAACTCACTATTTGATTTAATCAATTACAAAAACATGATCAATTGAAATTCTTGTAATTGATGCGTCATTCACAAGAAATGATAAATAAAAACATCTGTCTAACGCATAACTGGTCTGTATACTTCTGGTATGCTTGCCCGTAAATTACAAGTGTGCATGTTTGTTTGATATTGACAAGAAGTGATGGAATGAACAGAGAAAATAAACAGATTGTTGGAAAATATGGAGCCAGTCAGAAAAATGTCAAAAAGCACTAAGTGTGTGATCATTTCACAGTCAAATTAAAACAAAAATACTTAAAGACTGAGCTAACATGTAGCAGCATCTCTGTAGAAAGCTGCTGTGTTGGACATGGGTTGCATGTAAAGTTGTGTGATAATAGATCTTGAGGAGTGGACTAATGCACTCCTGAATCTGTAAGTCCAATGGACTCTCCCCTGAAATGTAAATTTCAGTGGTGTCACTACCGTTAAAAGCTGTAGATAAACACAAAGCCGTGCTTTTCAGCTTTCATTTTCTGCTACTGTTATTGGCAGTTTTAAAGGGTTAAATAACTATTACCTGACAGGTTAAACATTTTCTATTAATATCTGGAAATTAGGTTTTTGATTGTGACCTATCAATTATTTTGAGTAGCTTGTTAAAAATTATTTGAACAGATCCTTTTTATTTGATGCATAGTGAACTTTCACATTTAAGTTTTGGACTTTGGATCCATTGTTACATTTAGCCATACTTGAGTAAAACAGCTTTTGATCATCTCATGTTTTGTACCATACTGTGTATAAATGGTATAAATGAAGGTAACAAAAAAGCCCTTTTTCTGAGGTTTTTTAAAAAAAATGTCTTTGTATTTTCACTTTAACTTATGCTGTTGACATTTTGCCGACATAGGTATATTGACAGTTTGTCAATGATATCCACTTTAGCAGTTTTCAACCTTTCACTACATTTGGAAACATCCAGCAGCTGCTTTAGGCAATACTTACACAATTATTTCTTTCTTGCAAACTAGGTGCTGCGCTTAGTCACAAATAAAGCCCATAAAATTAAAAAATGTGAAGCTTGTCTGCTATCTTTCTCACAGTTATCAAATGTTTAACAGCTGGAAGCCTGTCTTGGCATCTGTTCATTTCCCAAAACGCTGTGTTAATACTCGGTTGTGTTTACTCCAGCTATTCCTGTCTTTCCACACAAGGCTTCTTTCTCCTTTGTGCTGCTGAGTCTCATGGGCCTAATTATTTTTTTGGGTGGGTTTCTTAAAACCAACAGCTACATTTCTAGCATGAAAGTGTTATGACCTTTTTATTAAGCAATTATACCATTGAGGCAGAAGAAAACCAATCATAACTGGATGATTAGTGTGATGTTGACATAAGGTTGAGAAGTCAGCAGTACAGCATGTGCAGTGGGTTAGAAGGATCACTGCGACTCTTGACTGCTTGTATAGACCTGTTTTTTAACACTGAATTTTATAAAGGAGGTATTAAACTGCTTAAACACATTTAAACAGAAAGTTGTCGTAAGTTTACCACCATCCCCTGTATTGATACTGATGTTCTCCATAGTGTGTGGCTCTTTGGTTACCTTGTCTGCCTTGTTATTGACTGATTAGTTCAGTATTTGTGCACAGCGAACTACTGCTACTGCTTTTCCTAGCACTCATGTAAAGTATTGATGAGGATAGTTTGTTAGAACAATATGGAGCAGACCTACAATTATAATGTAGAAACTACTTTGTAGTGATGGATGAATCCCTCCTTGAATTTGTCTGTCCCACTTGGTATTGAACATATTAAAACTAATGATTTTGAATTTGACAACACTCAAAATGCTTTGTCTGCCAAAATTGATAATACAGAACACAGTTTTTGCCATTGTTTAAAAAGTGCTGTAAAGGGACAAAAGCTTGGATTGGTGATTTGGAAACTGCACCACACAAGTTTACCATAACTGTCTTTACAGGATGTGTAAAAGTTGTATTTTCCTTTTCAAATGCTAATCTTAGTCTCCCTGTTTGACTGTGTAGAAGTTGTATTACTATTGCTGGTTATCACATGTCCGTCAAAGTAATCATTGAACCAGTCTCTACCAATTCCTTTACAACTGAATAATATGGAATAGTGACTCTGTACTATATTCTGCTGAAGGTGTGGTATGGTGCCAGGTTGTTCAATTACCGTGTTTTCACGACCACAAGGTGCACTGTACCAAAAGGCGCAGTCTCAGTTATGCGTGCAGTTACTGTATTTTGATCAGGCGTGGGTTTTATAAACAATCCACGCCCACACTTACAACACACACACACAAGCATACAAGTGTGTATGCTATCCGGGATGTCAAAGTGAGCGGCACCTCATCCATGTTAGTGATGTGGCTGCAGTAGGAGAGGAAAATGGCCAGCTTTTCATTATAATCCGCTGGAAGTAGCTGCGCCACCGTAGTCCTTGTCCTGATGGAAAATTGGCACCGTTTAATGAAACAAAAGCACCAAGACGGACCTCCATGGAAATGTTTAATTTTTATTTCTTCAGCTAGCGTTACTGCTTTTAGTCGAATGGTGACCGTGGAAACGCTTCTCCCACTCATTCTTTGTTCCATGATCCACTGCTCCAGTCTTTCCTCCAACTCAGACCACCTTGCATTATGTCCGCGGAAACTCAGCTGTGTCTTCTTGACCTGTCGGAGCTCATTTTCCAGTCTCCTCCACTTGGGAACCATCGATTCATTGATCTTAAATTCTCTTGCGGCTGCTTGATTTCCATGTTCCTCTGTGTAGCTAAAGAAACTCCATTACCCAGCATGCCATGGGATGGGGTCATGTAGAGAGCAGAGGGCATCGCGGGAAGGCAGAGAAAAT
>JBAMHV010000004.1:11786040-11808132 GCA_037177535.1 Pseudomugil gertrudae | reverse complement strand
CATCTCAGAGCATCCTCAGCATCGTTAGACCAGGTTTTAACAGTCTCTCTAATGACAGGCTGTCGCTGAACGATGGGTCCTCTCTGATGGAGCAGCTGACAAAAGCTATAAATCTATAATATATAAATATATATAATATACAAAAGCTAAATAAACATGGGCATCACTGAGTAAAGTTATATCTGATTCACACTGTGTTCATTGCCACAAGTTTAATATTAAGAAAAACGATGGACTATTACTAAAGGTGACATCTCCTACACACTGGCCTAAGCATTGTAGCAATTGGTCACTAGCATAAAGTAGATACATGATCATTTATTTCAGGTATGTATTTCTTACCATCTCAGTGTGTTTTTTTATTATAATAAATGGCTAAATGGTACTCACATTCATAGGTTAATCTTCCCACTTAGACAAAGTTAAGTGTTTATTAGTTCATTGGGGTGATTATACAGACAAATCATATAATACAAAGAAATTCCAAGAATTATTCAGTAAATTACTTGGAACAGAACCAAGACTGAAGGGGAAACCAAACAAGCCCCTGAAGTAGCTTGTAGAGCACACTGACTCACAAAGACCTTAGCTACAGAGACTTTTTGTCCTGTGCCTTTTTAACAGAAAAATATGGTTTATGTAGTGGAGGGAATTCTAAAAGCTCTAATCAGTTAAGTTTTAAAATGGATGAAAGAGCAGTGGATGCAGCCTACTTTTTTGTTTTTATCACAGAGGCTTCCCACTAGCCTCATACATAAAGCATCTAGGAAACCTGAAGGCAGTATATCTCCTTTTCACCACATTATATATAAACATCTTTCAGATTGTAATGGAGTGTTTTTTCAGACTTAATTAAACTTTTCTTAAAACAACCAATTATTTAAATTTAAATTTACATAACTGCAAATAAGGAGCGTTGCATTTTCTTATGAGTACATGGTTTTTTTTTGCAAGTGCTTATCACTTTTTTAAACTATCATTAAATTTATGCCGTTGTGATTAGCTTTAATGACATTAAGTGTATGTTGCATAGTTTTTTTTAAAATTATGTTTCTGTTAATTCTTGTAATGTGCTGAGGGGCCACAGTAGATGTTTAAAATGTTCAGTCTGATTTGCTGCATGGCTGTTCTCGTCTCAGACACCAGAGGGAGGCAGTAGTCTGAAAAATTCTGAGTATGCACGGCTCACTGTTTATCGTTGACTTTTGCAGCTCATCCTAGGCTGCGGCATTGGCTCTATTGAAGGCGCATGTTCCAGTCATCACGGGGGAAAATTTAGCTTTGCTATCTTTGCTTTTTTAAGCTTCTATTTGTGGTATTGAATATTGATTTATGTGATGATGATAGATATATCTATTGCAGGGACAGTTCAGCATTTGTATTCGAGTTGGCCTGAAAACACCTTTACATCATTCAATAAATCAAATGAATCTGTATTTTAGTTGATAAACCCTAAAAGACCTTTATATAAAGTTTATGTATTTATTCCTCTTTAGATCAGTCATAGTGGAATATGACCACATTTGACAATGTTTATTAAATTATTAATACATTCTACATGAATATTGTAACTATACACAGAATGACACATAAGATGATCCAGATTCTGCCTTCTAGGGAACATGCATCTGAATTTATCCCCTGCAGTCCTGATTGGATACGGTACCGTCTCACTGAAAGCCAAACATTGCAAGCATTTTGCCTCCACCACAAAAGAGAGGTTTAGTGTTTAGTTGTAAAGTGACTGACCAGGTAATGATTATTAAATCAAGTAAGTTGTATTTAAAACAGAAATAATTTACTCTTAGTTAATCACATTTAAACACAGTCTTAGTGGTAATTAGGTGCTGGTACTTTGGTAACTTTGAAAGCTAAAACACTGCTGAATCATTGTAGTTTTTTATTGTAGTGAAGCTAAATTGGGTTTTATGTTTTTGCCAGATTGTAAATGATAAATGCAAGTTTTGCTTTGTCATAAAGGGACATGATCCTATTTTCATTTCCAGAGCACAAAGTTAGAACTACTATGGGAACTCAAAAGCTTTCCCATCGGTCATCAGAGGATTCTGGGTTTGGCTTTGACTTCTTGGTCATGGGAAAACCAAACAAATAATGCGGCTTTAAATTCTAAGATTATTTGATAGAAAATAACATATCGAGGATAAAGGATGGCCATTGCAGAACGTGAAATACATTTGGTAGCTTTCGATTTGACAAGTTACATTAGAGTGATGCTGTTGTAGCAGACTGGAATAGTGTGTCTTTCACATGGCTTGATGACCTAAGATTAGTCTGAAAGCTCAAATAACCTCTACAAGGCCTGGAATGTGTCAAACAAGCAGGCACTCAGTGCTGCCTCATAGGCTGTTACACATTGTATTGTTGTTTGCTCTTTTTTTATTTTATTTAAAATAAAATTGGTAAACTCAATTATTCAAAAACAAATAAAATTGCACCAGGCAGCTTCTTAGAATAATTTTGAACAAAGATTTTTCCCTGGTTGGCATTAATTATGTATGTTTTTTAATTTATTGATTTGTTTTACTTGTATAATACAAAATGTATAAATAATGCTAAATAGTTGCCATAATAGGTCAAATTCCCAGTTTTACTTTGAGAAATGGGTATGGTTACATGATGTTTCTAATTCAGAGTTAGCATTTCCAAATTAATAGTCATTCTGATTTGAGGTTTACATGAAAACATGTTTATTCGCCTTCTCTTAATTCTGCTTTTTAGCTGGGTGTTAGAAGGGTTCTGGCTGGAGCAAGATGGACGTAACTCACTTAGTATACCGTAGTATAATGTTGCCCATGTTTGATGGGACAACTTTTCCCTCTTCTCTGCTTCCATCAGTCAAACGAGCAATTGACTGGCCTGTTTACATAAGTTTTAATACCTTTTAATTCCAAATAAGGGTTAAATCCGTTTTAAACGGATTAAAAGTGACCATGTAAACAACTAATTCCGAATGAAAATGACAGTTGAAATGAAACAAAATACCCAAGTGGCTGGTTTATTTTCATATTAAATCTGAACTGATTCTTCTTTCATGTGTTCATTACGCTTCAGTGTTGCGCATGCTCGTTGCTTTTCTCGTCATGATGACGCACGTTCGCAATCCCGTCTCCTGTAATCTATATTCCTTCTCTTCCTCAGTTGTTTGAAAAATATGTAGTAGTATGCTTTAAGCTGATACTTAAAAATATCATCAATATTGAAGCAAAACTGTACTCATTATGTGGTTTACCATGTTATAGCCAATAAGATGAAAAGCAGGAAGTGGTTTTGATGTTTCTGTCATATGTAAATATGTCACATCCGCTCTCTAAGATATAAAGCAGAATAAATGTGTGTCCAAGTAAACCTTAATTCGGAATTAATTTTTCATATCAAGTCGAAGAAGAATACTTTAAATCAGAATGATTCATTCTAAATTTAAAATAAACCCCATGTAACCATACACACTGAACAGCTGTTGATAACACACTAACTTGCTCCCACCACTGTGAACAACGAAGTGGGTGTTGGTTTAACACTCAGTGGGGTCTAACAGCTGACTGACTGGACTGAGGATTAGTGTCCTGTAGTGTTCTCTAATGATTGGGTGCTGTAATTGTCAAACATTGGTGAATGTGAAAACAAATGGACCCTGAGTCCTTTGTGTTGTTTGCGTATGATTATTTTAAGACACACACTGAAAGCTGTCTTTTGCTGCTTACTCCATCTGAAGGTTCAGAAATACTATTCCCGCGACTTTTTTTGGTGGTTGGGGGGGTTCCTTAATTGCATAAATGTTATTTGCTGCTTTTTTATGACTTGCTGCCTTCATATATTTATATATTATATATATTTACTATAATATAGTAATATATTTATATTTACATTTCTGCAAATTCCATGTGAAGTAATATTTATTTTAATGGGAAATACACCCCACTGCTTTTACAGTCTTTGTAGTGTAATATGAAACACTTAAGTAGAATTAAAAGTCCATCCCTCTTGACAGCAGAATCCTCTTTTTAGTTTACGTGTCACACATACCAACCTTGAGCAACTGTGATCTTCTCCTGAAATATCCTCAGCCACTTTGCTGACATAAACTGTCCGTAACACCTTGATTCATTGAAGCGTCTGAGAAAGTTGCAATATTACAAATCCTTGCTTCAACATTTAGTTGACCAGCAGCATTCAGATGAGAATAGAACACAGTTATTTTGTTGTGTGATGGCTGTTTTCATGGGTCAAACTTAACTGCACTCAGTGATGCATGTCACCAAGTAGGGAGCCCGGTGGAGTCAAAGAAGGACCACAACGTGGACGCTCCCTGAGCACATGTGTGCTGTGTTGGCGAGTCATTCTACCACTGAGGGGTCATTAGAGCAGATTCCAATGTGCCTATCTAAGGGGGGAGAGGCTGAGCTAGTCCATCCTCTTTTCAAGCCCTGACATCAGCTGCTCCGCCTGGCTTGAGTGCAACAGTGACCTCAGAGCCTAGAGATAATTTAAAGAGGGCCAGTTTGTAGGGGGGTGAGCTCTGAGAAAGTAGGAGTTCAGTAAGTGCAGTTTTAATACTTTTACTCCATGGTTTGGGGATTCTGTAAAGGTTCTGTAGTCATTTAAGAAAAGTTCTGTACTTGCAAGTTTAGTTGGTCAACTTTCATAACTTCTTCAGGGACATGATCATTTAGACAGCTTATCTCGCAATGCTGCGGCATTGCCCTATTCCCCGCTTCTCGTCATCAGCTGCTCAGAGAAAGATGCCAAATGCTACTGGGAAGGAGAAGACTTTTCATGCCCCCATGGAGAAGCAGGCGCTTAACCTGGCTGACCCCAAGGACATTGCCACCGAATCATTACCTCCACATAAAGTGCTCAAGATATTTAGCATCAACATTATTGCTCAAGGTTTACCTTTCTGTCGTAGACGGGTGAGTATCTGCCAGTCACCCACTTTGGTTTCAGTCTCACTGCTGGTCCCAAAATGTCAAGTCATAGTACAAGTTTAACCTAATGCACTGCGGACTACATTGTTTTGTTAAAAACGTATGAAAACAAGCAAAGTTCATAAAAAAAAAATCGGAAATATTTAGTAATTTGTTTTTGTTTCCTTTCCTGTTACCACACTTAAAATCCACTTTTTCATATTTGGCTCAAATAATTTTATAATAAATCCAAACATTTCTTAAAATGTGTAGGGTTGCAACTCATTTAATTTCTTGTAATTATTTTACACAGAGCGCTTGTAAAGAATAATAAAATAATGATAAATGTTTAAAGTGGAATTGTTCTGGGAATGTGGGTAGAGGAAGATGGAAAACGGTATTTAGAGGACGGTAAATTTGTCCTATAATCAGGGATTGCCATTTGCTTAGAAACGCAAGCTTTGCATTCCCCGGCTCCGCCCATGACAGGTGATAGACACCAAGATATGACCTTAACAAGGTTATAAGCAATGCACCTATTTTTAGGGTAATTTTTTTGTTGATTGTCCTCCTGGGATAAACAATTAAATTAAATTTAGTGTTGTGTATTTGTCGTTACTCCTGCTTTGACGGTACATAGAATATCTGGTGAAACTATTTACTTGTTTTAGGATTCGTATCAACGTCGGGTAAATATATTTACATTAAAATCTAATATTTTTTAGATTTTCACTTTGAATTCTGAATTTAAAATTATTTTAAATCATTGTGTCAAGAAAGCTGCCTTCCAAATGAATCATGTGCAGTTTTTAAAGACGTGCACCACTGACCAAAAAAAGGATTCCACATTGATACCTTACAAAGCTGAACTTAAAGTAATTGTACTTTATTACATTAAAGCACTTACATGTTTGTTTTTAATTGTATATTGGGATCATTTTAATTAAACAAGATGTGTTAAATACAAAAAGTGCCACATTCTCAACTGAATTGCTGAATCATACTGAGGAAACTTTAACCTGTGCATAAATGTGAGCAGTTTTCTTTTCCATTTGACATTAAAATGCATATCTGACACTTAATAGGCTTCAGTCCTGCACAACTCTCAAGACACTTGGAGATGCAACATTACACCTGGACTGCTGCTTCCATTTTAAGATACCAGTTTGTTTACTCAGTGTTAGAGCACTTGTTCAATCTTTCTAGCATTATATTTTTCCTGTGTGTGTGTGTGTTCTTCAGATTTAGCAAAGACTGTGTGCATGTTTATGAACAATTTTAGCCATAGCAAATTTATTAAGATTCAAAACATAAGACAAAGGCTTGCTAGCTGATTTGTATAGCTGTATATCTACCCCAATTTTAAGTTTATATTGAGGTTCAATCAGTCAGAAAAAAATCATATAAACGTGTAATGACCCAAAAGGTTGTGTAATAAAACTGAAATAAAATGACAACCTCTGGGGAGTGCTGGCTTGCCCTTTTCCCACTCTTGTTTTTCTTTGCTTTTAATAAATTCTATAATAAAAATTAAATTAAACATACTCAATAACCGCATGGGGAAATTAATTTTGTAATCAGCTTTTTTTAAAATTGGAAAATCACTTATAATAAATTGGAAAATAATATTTACGTGTTCCTAAGGGTGATGGCAGCTGGCATGAATGATCTCTGGCACCTTACTGTCTTGCAGTGGACTTAACGAAGCCTCACACTAAACACGCCGTTCTTTTTACTGTGTTGTGTAGTGGATGTAAGGAATCATATATTAATATAGTCAGACAGTTTATCGACTAACAGAGCTGGAGATTTTTTTAACCAGCAGTATATGTCAAACATTTTTGATCACCTTCTTTTTAATCACCCCAGCCTTGAGTTACAGCTAAGAGTGAAAACGTTTTCCATAACGCGTTTACCAGTGATACGTTACACATGTTACACACATGTTACATATATATCAATAGCAAACTAAGCATATCTTTGTTTTCTCTCCTTTTATTGTATTTTAATGAAACGTTGGCAGTATTTAAAGGTCTCATTTTGTTTATAGGGTCTGTAGTCCTGAGTAAACTAAGCATACGGTCTTACAAGGCCAGTTTGTTGAGTTCTTGCCCAGGTTGATCCATGCATGCAGAGCTAAAGCATCGTGGGCGTATGTGGCAGCTGTCAGTAAATGGCATAGCTCAAATTTTTTCAGGGTTTTGGTTGTGTATTGCAATTTAATTTGAACAACTAATTATACAAAAAACACATTTTAATTTTTTCTTCTCTCTGCCCTGATACTGACACAACTTTGTTGCATATTGGGGATTTATTGGACTTTGGATTTTTTTCTGTCATTTTCAGATAATCCGTTTCATATTTTTGTGAGAAATCTGGAGGGAACAGCATTGACCTTAAAAGCAATCACTAAGTAGTGGTTAAAAATAGTTGTGGAATAAATTTCCATTTTAAAAGGTCTAATAAATCCATACTATATTTTCAGTAACCAGAACGGATGTCCAGCTGCTGCCAGAAAATTGCAATCAAGATACAGAACATTAAACACAGGGTCATTTTAGCTGCGCTTCCACTTTGTCACCCACCACGCCCTGCACTGCTGGTCTGCTGAGTAAGTCAATCTGGACTTGCCCTTAGTAGCTATGTCTGCATCAACAGCTATCAGCAAGATGCATTTGCTGTTTGAGCAGGTGTTGTGGGTGTGTTGCTACTTTACTTAGGAACTTCCCTGCAGCCCTCAAGTTTCCTTTTTGCTGTCATTAGACACATTCATTAAAGAGATGACACTACTCTTTAGTTTGTTTTTGCACCGTTTAATATTCTTCATTGATTAGCTTAATATTGTTGTTTGAGTTGTTATTTATATATATATATAAATTATATACATAAATATTAGTACTTCATACATAAATATTTTTTCGTTTCACAGAGATAACCTCGCAAAGAGAAACATAAAAACATTTTAAATTGTTTAAAAGCATGAGTTTCCATAGTAGGTGCTCATTTTTATTTCTAACTTTTATATCTGCTTTTTCTGGCTTTATTTTTTTTTAATTCTACTGAAGTCGTGTTAGAAAGACTAACTATCCTGGAGAAGCAGCTGCTGTTGCTATTATTGATCTTTATAGACGAGTGTAAAGTAACTAAACTATACATGTCTGTATAATGCAATTCCTCAAATGCATCCAGGTCAACTATATTTATTGTATTTATCAAAGCTGTATTTTTACTACTCAATTACTGATGCAATGCATTGAAACAGACGGCAAGATTAGTGTGACATTGTTAAAGTACTCAGTATAGGCAGGCAAAGAATTTCACAAGTGTACTTTGTGAAGCTGGACTTTGGTAAAGGTTCTGTAAAGGTTAAATAAAGAGCTGCATTCCTATGAAATTATAAAAGATGCTCAATATAAAGCATGCAAAACAGTAGAGCATTCAGTTAAGCATCCTTAAATATGCCTATATTTTAAACTGGAAATATTTTTCTTTTGTTTTATGTTACTTTGACCTATCTGTTACTCTTATGCAAAAGTCCTCTTAAGAATAATTTGTTTCTGAAAACCACCTAATGTTTGTTCTCTTAACTTAAACCAGTCTCTCATGAGGCAAGGGCCACACCACAGTTCACAGCAGGAAGGTGGATTCCATTGCCCTTGGGCTGCAAATAACACAGGGAAGGCATCTGCCATTGGCTATTCTGAGAAGCAGTCCCATTCCAGGGAGCATACAGATCTAGCCAGTCAGCTACTCAGCACCCAGATCAGCCAAACACCCTTGTTTACCCCAATTTAAACCTCGACAAGCAAATATTGCAGATAAACAACCCTGTGTAGATTCAATAGGAAAGATGGTCAGCTGTTTGGATGGCATCTACTGTAGCCTATATTTTGTGAAAAGGGAATAAAAACTTTAAAGGTGAAGAAGCACAATGATGCCTGCAATTACTGTCTGCATGTGTTAATTTTTTACACATCTCGCTCTAACTGGGATTTTTCTGTTGTCCGTAATCACCAGTGTTGAACTGTCTGGAGTGATGGAGCAGACACTTGATCAGTGAACTTAAGCTTGATCTAAATACCGCCCGAGTTCAAGCTTGTGGTGCACAGTATAAGGTAATAGTGTTGTGGTGCTTTACACACAGGACATACAGGGCAATGTTCTTCCAACTGCCACAGGGTTGCCTAAAGCATTTAGAGTTCCCACGGTGTCAATAAAGACAAAAAAAAAATCTCTTTTTGAAGTGTCACAGCTCTTAAACATGATTTCACAACCAAATACTTGAAGCAAAATAAAAGATGAAAAACATCTACATTTTTAAAGTGGAATAATTCATTCAGGCTTTGCAGAAAAATAATTTCTTTCATGATTAAGCACTACTTAATACATAATAGATTGAGTCTGAATAAACCAACTGCTTTCACAGTTAGTATCAGAGTTTTGCTGTTTATCATCAGCAGCAAGTCGAAGGCATTTCTTGTAAAAGCTTTTGTGTTATTAAGTGCAGTCCACCTGTGTCATTGTGCAAACTCAAAGCTGCAGACAGATATTAGAAATATTTTTGCTTTTCATAGACTAAGGCTCAAACTGATCACACACAGTTATGTTGGGTTTTTTTTTTTTAGCCAATTAAGGCTACTGTTGAGCTGTAGAGCCAGTTACCTAGTCTACCTCACTGGATGTTGACCTAAGTCCTACTGTATTTAACGGTGCTTCTCCCAGATGCAGAAGCCCATAAACAACAAAGCCCACAGTCATTATAAGAAAAATAAATCTAAAATGATATATTTCTTGCGCTTTAGTGTCATGGTTGTGGAAATCAGTCCATTGGTCTGTGGAAAAAAAGAAAAACCTGCATCTGTATGCAAATATTTTTTCTTAATCAGTTTTAGCCAATGTCACTAAGAGTCAATATACTAATATACTAATTAGAATGGCTTTGATATTGCCTTTATTGCATTAATTCACAGTTATAACGCATTACAAAAGAGTGCATCCTCATTGATCTACAAAGAAAGAAAATACTGATCTGGCAGGTTAATTTCTTATTATATTCAATGATGTGCACAGATGTCATTGAGATGTCACATCTTAACACCAACATAAAGGCGTTACATTTGCTTGGTGATGGGAAAGGACAAACGGCATGGATAAACACACTATTAGCCTTTGAGTTGATTGGAGAAGCCACATTGGCTGTATTAGTTAATGCTCCTACTCTGAGATATCGCCTTTAGAAATCCAATCGGCCCATTGCATTCATTTCTTCATATGAATAAGGGCTTATTTTACAGCAGACCTTCCATATGGCAGAACTTTGCCACATTTCAGATTGCCCTGCTTGTCATCATTTTGCCATCAGTGCAGACGGCATGTGAATGGATATTCAGCTGGCTATAAATGATGTGGCAGTCTTCATAGATGTCCAATTTGGGTATGAACACTGCAGTCTGACTCAGTGTGATTCCTCCCTTCCTGATGTGCACATCTGACAGGCTGCAGTAGTTGCAACATAAAGTGCCTCCATTAGTTCAACATACCCCTCAAAAATTGACAGGGTTTTGTCAGTGCATGCATGTGCAAACTAAAGCAGCTGCATCAGATCCGTTGCATGCAGGCTGAGAAGAAATTTGAATACTTGTTCATCAGAGGATTATACCCTGTGAAGAATTCAAGGCCTCTTTAGGAGTCAAATGAACGGCCAGCTTTTTCTAAAGGAATGGACTAAGGATACAAGCTGAAAATGGAACTTAATGAAAAAAGTAGGAGAATATGCACAAACCACCTTGTTCTAGCAAGAAAACAGTGAGAAAGTAAACAGTATACAGATAAACGGTAGTTCCTTTTGTAGCAGTCGATGTATAATAAACCAGATTCACTCCGTGTTACCTAAATCATCATCTGACATTGATTAGCAGTATGTAAGTTATGAGAGATTTAGTGGCCGCCCTGACCTCCATGTTTATATTTTGCTCATATTATAAATTATCTTTGCTGTGGTATATTGTATCTCCAGATCTGACCAGGAAGGCTGTGTTCAGACCACAAATAGCAATCTGTTTTAAATATGCCAGGGGCCCACATTGCTACAGGTACTGGTGATGTAAGGAAATTTGATCTAAGGAGTAAAGTTCCAGGATCAATGTACATCAGGGAGTTTGGTGGCTTATCACATCCCAAAACACGACTGTAGGAGAACAGTTCCTCAACCTGGTGTTTTGATGGCGGCAATCGTTTGATCGTAGGTCACAGAGTTCCTGAGGTAAACAATAGCATTAACACTCACATTACAAGTAATCCAACAGGAAATATGCAGTCATCTGGTATGGCATAAGCTCCATACCCCTGTTCACAGAGGACTTGAAACAGATGTGAAGGTTGCATTTTTTTCCATTACATTTTTTTCTTACTCTGTTTTAATATAACCTCAAACATCATCACTTCAAAAGTGTCATATTTTATCTGATTAAAATAAAATCAGTGTGTGACAAAGTCTGGTTTTTGAAGGACCCTCCTCCCCTCTGTGCCATTAATGGCACTGCAAAGTGAAAATTGCAGCTGCCTTTCTGTTTGCCCACTGTGGGCGTAAAATATGAGGATGATGGCTGTCTGTCTGGCAGAGCATTGACTTGTTTCACTAAATATCAACTCCCTGTCTGCCAGAATTTTATATCAGTTTTCTATTTCTCTTGCTGCTGTATTTTCTCTCGCCCATTCAATCATTTATTCAGATATTCCTTACATCAGGACAAGTGATTTCCTAATTTGAGCCCTGAGTGGCCAAACCAACACTGTGTTCACAGATTTAATGAGCACCTTTGGCCCCAGATAAATTAGGCTATTCATTCTCAGCGCAGATAACCCCTCATAACTGAGCATTTCTTCAACATATATTGTAGGATTTAATTTATAAAATGTCATGCATTTTAACTTTTGCCGCTGCCGAGGCTTGGCATTACTCCAATATGTTGATTCATGTCTGCATTTAAAATAAAACATCTAATCTGGCAATGGCATCTACTGCTATCTGATGCTGTCTGTTGTTTGGGTGAATCAGTGTAGCCTCACACTCACATTTGCGTCATTCTTGCAGCATTCTTTTAATGTTTGAAAACAGCCATGTGAGTAACACCACAGTTTCTCTTCTTCACATCTTAGTCTTCACAGTCTTCATGGGTTTATTTCAGTTGCTATTTCAAACATTTATGATACGATTATCTGGTTGTTTGTTAAATTTTTATTGGTCTATTTACAGTCAAGTCAGTGTGCGCTTTGTATGCTTTCAATACATAGAGGGTGAACTTAGTAACCAATAAAAGTAAAAGGGTAAAACTAAAACTAAGGGTTTTTACCTTTAGTAAAAATTCTTTTTAGAAAATGTGAAATTGAAAGGGAGGGTGTATGTCTACATTTTCTATGTCTATAGTTTTTTTTGCCTGTATTATTGTTTGTGCTGTCAACAATCAGTTGTGCAAGAGAATAATAAATTTTTTTTTTTGCTGTAGCACTCTTAAAGTAAATGAAAGAAATGAAGACTTTAAATGAAACTCTACAGATTTATTTTTATAAACCTTATCTACAGAGCAGCATTTGGCATCAATAACAAACACCTTTTTTAGCGCGCTACCCTCCTGTACCTTCTGCAGTTCAGCCTCAGAAAAAGTGAGCAATCGTTCATAAAGGGTGCTTTTTATGTGCAAGTTGTTGCAACTAGAGCTGCACAGTATTGGAAAAAACTTGCACTGCAACTTGTTTGTAACTTTGCGATATATATTGTTTTATGAAAAAACAGGTTTGTTTGACTGATTGACTGAATGGCACTTCAAGTTATGCTGCACTCTTAGGATCTTGACAATAAACCTACTCTGATCTGTTGACCTCTGTTTGTAAATGTTACATTGTTTTTGTCTGTATTATTTGTCTTGTTTATATTGTGCAAGCTCTTGAGTAAAATGTGTTTAATCATATATTGGAGCCACCCATTGGCACAGGTAGCCTACATCCTGCTATAAATGCAGGATGAAGCATTCTTTTATCCCTGCTGCCATTGCTTAGCTGAATAAATAACACTAGCTTTTTTTTTATTGTACTTTTGGATATAGTTAAATATATGATTATAATGGCGTATAATGGTGACTTCTAAGACTGGCAAAGTCTTATACACGTAAATTGTCTTATACAAGACATGGAAGTGCTTAAGATTACTATCCTCCAAAATTGGGTTATTTGGGATTGGAACATATAGCAAAGCTTGGCTTAATTGAAAACTATGGTTACTGTATTTAATAAAAACCCAAATCATCTATTTGCTCATAGAGAGTTTACAGTGTGCATGTAAGACATCTTTTGGCCTTTTACCTTCACGATTATTTACATACTTTTGCTGGTAATTGAAAGATCTTTGACTAACTGATTTTTCCTTTTTTTTCTTCCCTGGCTGTCCTTTCATGATCTGCTGTAGTCACTGGTAAGAAAAACTTTAATTTTATTTAAATGGCTACCACATAAGAAACAACACAATTCATTATGCTTTTACTGAAACCCCATCCATGGTCCTGCAACTCTTCAAAATTCTGCTTTCACCTCTAGGGGGCAGCGTGTACTCAAGGTTGGAGCTTTGCCATCCAACCGCCCCTGTGTTCTATCCCAAGGGTTTTTGCATTAAACCTATATCTTTATGGGAGTTGTCTTGCTAGGGTATGCTTTCCTCTGTTTTGCTGCTAAAGGTGATTATGTTGTCATGTTGTGATGCTATACAGCCTTTCCTAAGTTGGGAAATCATCTGCACTTGTTGACTTGTTTTGTTCTCATATACTCTTATCACCCATTATATGCAAAACCGGTTCGCATGCGTCACAGACAGACACCTGCTGGCTTTCAAGCACAAGCTTTCCTTTTCTCTCACTCGTTGTCTACTTTCAGTCAGTCTTGGCTAAGAGTTCAATAAATGTTCAGGTTGTCAGAACAATGATTGTAGCACTCTACACTTCATTAAGAGTCTGACGAAGCTCTTACAGGGTTGCACATCTAAGCATAATTAATGCTGCTGTAATT
Organism: Pseudomugil gertrudae; assembly: GCA_037177535.1. NCBI lineage: Eukaryota > Metazoa > Chordata > Actinopteri > Atheriniformes > Pseudomugilidae > Pseudomugil > Pseudomugil gertrudae. The sequence goes on along the minus strand of JBAMHV010000004.1, from coordinate 11,794,153 downwards.
TTGCAAAAGGTCCTTGGACAATATTTCCTACCGAGGTTTGTACTAAAAGCAATAGCTTTTAAGCTGCTGTTAAAATAACAACTCTGTCACCAAAGTGGTTAAAAAAAGGCAAATATGAGTGTTCAAATATATGTTAAATGAATACTGTAGGAACTCTTAAAAGCAAAGTTATGTAATGGAATACTTCTGATGTAAGTAAAAATACAGATTGCATTTTTCATTAATACAACCCCTTTTTAACACACCTGAATAAATAATTGGCTCATCAACAAGCTACAAAGAATGTTATTGGTAGCTTCATGAATCTGAGTCAGGTGTGTTGGAGTAGAAACACGCCTAATACATGCAGGGCAGGGGTCCTGAGCACCAGAATTGAGAAGCACTTAATTGGGGGAACAATTCTCAATTCAACCTTGGTTCTTGTGCCATTTGATGTGATGTGTGTAATGCATGATAGTTGTCATTGCTGCAAGTGGCTATGACATGAACCAGCACAGATGGCTGCAGAAATGATGCAGCAGCAATGCACTCTACAGATACGTGCAGTCACTGACTCACTGACAACTTCTTGAGGTTTTAAAATGGTCATGGGTCGTCTTTTGCACATTGCCGGTGTGTTTGGCCAGTGGTTTCATTTTTTCTTTTCTTTTTTTTTTGTTTGAGTAAATATGAGTAAACTAATTTCTTCAAAGGTATTCATCTCCATGCATATTCTTGGTGGTCATGACATTAAATTAGGCTATTACATTACATTAAATACAAACCTTATCAGTCTAGAAAACAATTTAATCTTTCTCCACAAATTTTTATTTTCTTCCATCTGCCTGTCTGCACATGTCTGTCAAGTACACTTGATCTCAACTTTAGGGGAAACTAATGGACATAATAACAGTAGAGTATGGTTTGGAAAGGACCTGTTTGAAAGCAGTACTTCAGATTCTCCAGTGTTCTTTAAAGGGTATCAACATCACATATTACAGAAGGCTGGCATTATAGTAACGTTCTCCACCAAGTCAGTGTTAATATATATGTTATGTCTTTGAATGTTCATGCCAAGTTCAATTACTAGTCACATTTAAAAAGTGTTTAAACAATTTATTTCTTCTAAATGTACTGTGACTAGCAATATTTACTAAGTGCATTTATTTCTAATTCATGAAAACCTACATATTGCACAAGTAGTCTCAAATTAATATTTCATGGCACTGGTCTAAATTTTTCAACTTGTGGCACTGGTGCTACAAACTTAAAATTTTAGAAGCACGCTTACTTTAAAAGAAAAGTTGAGCCAGTGTCCTAATGCTTTCTGAGGACAAGTCATTAAATGATCAGTTTCTCTTTACATACATAGTTGATATAATGGATGAATTCCTTCATTTTAACCACTTCTTTTAAAAATTAAATAAACAAGGAAAACTTTGGTGTGGCTGTACATTACTACTATTAGTGAGGGCGTCTGTAGCTTAGGTGGAAGAGCTGTCATCTTTCAGTCAGGAGGACAGATGATTGATCCCAGGCTTACTCTTACTACATATCTAAGTGCCCTTGGGCAAAAAAAAAACAAAAAAATAAACTGGAACCCTGCATTGCTCATTGATGGGCTATCAGGGTGTGAGTATATGTGTGAATGTGACATGTATTGTAAAGTGGTTTGAGTTGTCAGCATGAATGAAAAAGAGCTATATTAATACAAGTAATGTACTAAAGCATTCACGGTTTCCCTGCTTCGGTACACCCGACTCATTAATAGGGCCCTTTGCAGGACTTAACATCAAATGTTTGGAGCATCTACAACCTGCAAGAGAAGGCCCCTAAGAACCAGACTTGGACATTCATGGATTAGTTGATTCTTATTTTAAAAATGCTGCCAACAGATGTGTTGCTGTTCCCTTGGGGCCAGTTTCTTTTGTTCAAAGATTTCAGTCAAACTAGTTTTCTGAGAAGTGCAGTCGCTCTACAAGACACGCAAGTTGGTGCTTTACTTTTTTACATTATAAATTGTTTTTATAACAAACCACAAAGGCATTTCATTTAAGGAGGACTTGGTCTTGTTAAAATTGAGATCACCTGTTGATTCAGCATTTTTGTCATGATGTAATTAAAAGAGGGACTAAAATAATAAACATTTAAGTTTTGAAGGGTGATAAGAATAATGTGCAAGCTCATTGAACAGACGCGGGTTGATAACTCGTTCACCTTTTGCTCCATGTGGTGTTATTACTATGTTTATTTTCTCTTTTACCAGGACACACGAATACATTCATTTATACACTAAAGAACCAGTTTATATTAGCTTTTTAAAATGTCTGTTTTAAAAAAAGCACTAGTGCTCAGAGAAGGAAAGCTTGACTGGATATCTACCTGCTTTACTTCAAACCCAGAAATATTGGCCACAGTGATTCTCCCATAGTCATCAGATGATGGTCAGAGAAATAACGATCTAAACTTTTTTGTTAGGTCATGTGAGCGTGTAAATTGAAAAACCAGTCCTGTGAAATAATCGTAGAAATCTGTTCCTTTTCTTCTCAACATTTTCTCTTCCATCTTGGCATTTTTGCTGATTAAATATTTGGATCTAATCAGTCAACAAAATTGGTTTCCCATAGCATCTGCCATTGATCATCTCACCACTTGTGCCACAAATCTTTGCAAAAAGAAAAAATCACTTGTCATTTTGAAACTTGCAGTCTTATTTAAATGCTAGTTTTATTTCATGACCTTGGTGGCGTTGTTTACACAAATCCCTTTAGTCCAATAAAATTATTATTACAGCAGTTTGTTTTCCACATTCCTTTTAAGTTTCCTCATCTGCAAAGTATATATTCTGAAAGCCATGATGTTCTCATTCACATCAGATTAACTCAAGTCGGTGGAAGTGGAGTTGGATATAATGGAGTTGCTTAAGGTCCACAGTACCCACATGTGTACTTCAAGCTTCATTTCACTCTGATCTTCTCAGGGCCTCTCCAACACCACCTCACAACATCAGCATGCTACTGTGGATAACAGAAAGTGCTGATTAGGTATGACTGGACTCTTTAATTTGTGATGAGCGTGGGAGAGGGGGACCCCCACGGGGCTGCCAGAGAGCTTCATGGCCAGGTTGTACTGCTGCTCTGTTCCCCTAGCCAGCTGCAGATGCACCTGCCAAGTCAGCATCAGCAACAAAGTTCATTTTCTTGCTCTCACTTTCACTAAGAAGAAAAGAATTTGCAAGCTTAGAATTGACCTTTTTATGTCCATCGAAGGATTTAAATTGTCTTTTTTTTCTCCTTTGGGCACCTTAAGTGAAACCATACTTTAATGTAAAACTGGTTCACATCAGTGGATCTATATCACACCTTTATTAAACCATTAAATGTCATTAAGTTGTTTCTTTAAATCATATACTACTTTACAGGACCAGTTAAGCAATAGGTTGATTTTGATCAACTTTAAAATCTTTAAATAAACCCCCATTTAAAAAGCCAAAAGAGAGAATGTATTTATGATTGATAACAATCAGTTGAACAGTTAGATGAAACTTGAATATTAAAGTATTTAGCTATGTTAAGAACAATAAAGTATGCAATCAACACAGCCATAAATCTAAGTAATTTGATCCTGAACCATAAAGGGATCTTTTGAGGATCTGTTGGAGACACTAACTTAATATATAAACTAAACCTCATACCTCATCTAATCAAATAAAAACCAAAGCAGTATCTGAAGTATCCATTCAGAATCCATTGCTTGAGGCAGAAAGTCACCATGATTTGTTTTATTTGAGCTGGTGGTATTATGGTAACTAGTTTCTTGGCAAAGATCTTATTCTTTCATTGTAGAACTGTGAAGAAATACTTAGATGTTCAGAAATCTGAATAAGATATATGCTTGAGGCCCTGAGTCGCATGTAAATTATAAGCTCAAAGCACAGCCTCCTGTCTCAGTTCCAATAAAAATGTTTTCCTGAATCCGGTTTAACTATTGCATTGCCAGAAAACATAGATGGATGATAATGTATGTTTAAGGGACTGGATTAATGTTTGATAACAATCCATATGCTGTAAGTGTGTCACCCCTGCATGATAAATAAGATAACATCATTGAACATATGACAAGCCAGGACAGGAAGGAAAGAGAGAAGCTCCACTGGTTGGAATGGCCTCTTTATAAGAAATATTCTTTCCAGGTTTTAATTCATGAGAACTGATGTTTACTGTGTACATGCCTCCATGAAGTCAGCAACAAATTGTTACCATTCTCATGACAAGAAATTTTTGCTATATACAAACCACTTCTGATTGTTGTCACCCTCCTTAGAAAGGGAGTATTTGGGTTCTAATGGCAAGCAAGAGTACTGTCTCTAGACAAGGCCAGAGGCAGCACACTGCAGGCTGGAGGCCAGTGAGAGCAAAGTCTGTTGCCTGGCAACAGTTTACAGACAGGCTAGTAGTGAGGTCCTTCAAAGCTGCCCACAGCCCAGCCTATCTTTCGTCATTATCACGTCAAGATTAGGTCTGTAACTTGCCAGGCCTTGGATTTATTTTATGCATTTTCCAAAGCATCAGTGTTTGAAGTATGTAAAATTACTCCTGTCTAGATACGTTCTGATACATTATGTTGCACACACGCAAAAATAAAACAAGATTTTCAGTATTGATCTCAGTCACATGTTTACATATCTTTGATTACATTTTTCACCAGTTTCACTTCAGTTTTATTCTGAATTTTTTCTACAGTTTTGGTGTTTGGTTGGTAATTTGAGAAGCCTTTCTGATTTGTTTCCTGAATGTCTAATCTGCCAAGTTCATGCCTTTGGCTATCCACTGAGAAGGAGTTCCTTGTTCTGTGTCTGCCTGGCAATCCCAGTGACTACTGCTATCCCCAGCCTCTTGTGCACATTAACATACAGCTGTCCCACAGGATGTAGCGGGACAAGCACCCAGGAGCTTCAGAGAGAAGCTGGGCCCTCCCTCTCCTCACATAGGCAGCACTTGCAGCAGATGGGCTGTGGAGATGAAACCACCAGGCACATGGCTGCTATTGTGTGCTGCTCATTGTGAAATTCTAAGGTCAGCTGTAGGGTCAAGGCTGAATTGGTGTGTCGAGCACTTTCTCCTGTCCATGAACTCTGCTGGTTGAAGGTCTTGCTAATGATATTTTTTATGTGTCGGGAATATTGAGCAATTAAACTAGTCAGAAAATTACATTTAGGATTGTTGGTTACATTTTTTTTTTGTACACAATTTCTTAAAACTAGGTTGTATTCTTCTGAACCCCTTAATGCCTGAATTAAGAAGAACTGGCAGAAACATCCCATTTTTTAAAATCTGAAAACTTGACCCTTTAATAAAATCTTAAAATGGCACTATTGATATTTATTTATATATTTTTTAACCATTGAATAGGTCAAAATTATTATAGTGTAAACTTCTGCTTTCTGATATTCACCAGGGTGCAGGAGACCGGTATATGGTGAACAACAGGGTGTTGAGTAAAGTTTCTACCAAAATGTGATGCAAAATGTCTCTGAAACAGTATGTATCAAATGTATCAGGCCGTAATTATTGCAAACAAATTATTTAAAGCCTTTTTTTGACTGGGCCAAGAATGCCACTAACATCTCTAAACTGCATTGTGAAAGTGTTTAATCAGGGTTCAGTACTGCATGAAAATTATTCTCAAGTAGATGCAGGTTTTAATTGTCTCTGGCTTGATTAGAGATCAATTTGGGGTCATTGAAGCAATGAAAATGGCCACAGGTTACATGTTTGTTTTCTCTTAAAGTGTAACTTACTCCCCAAACTACCTTTTTTTTTGCTGATAAACTGTCTAAATTGGGCTCTAACGGTTCATGTTACTGTTTTGTTTTGTTACAATTTTTGAAAATTTCATGTAAACTAGTTTAATTGGACAAACTTTGGTCTAAAACCATCTTAGTGCTGCCCTCTTAGGGTTGAAATGTGTCTACTGCAATTGAATGTACCTATCGTCCGAAGCGGTACATCCTTGTTCTTGCCTATGTCGCAGGACGTGGCTCTGATATAAAAGTGTCTCTCACACACACACGCCCTCTGTGGCAAGTCAGTAGTTGGAATTGCGAGCATTGCAAGCATTATCGAAAGCATTTATTCAGGTTAGCATTTTATTCATACATGTCTGTCCATTTTATTCATTCCCCCACACTTGCTGCACTCCTCTGTCTGTTGGCCACGTCCATTTCTGTGGAGATTTTTTTAAATTGGTCTGGGGCGGGGTTCCTCCAGGGGGGTTAGTTACACTTTAATGAAAAAGAAGGTTTTAAAAACAATACACCAGAGAGTGACACAAAACACATCAACATTCAGAATGACCATAGTTTTAAATGCAGCAGCCATTTGAATTACTATAAACGTTGTCAAAGTCTTTCCAAATGTAACAAAAAAATCTTTTGGGAAATAGTTTAAATACATTCCCAGCTTGCCTGACATTTAAATTTCACACATAATTTTACTTAAAGGTCAAACACAGCAGAGGAAAAAAAAAGTGACTTTGAGTAATGTTACCTTTTGACCTAAACATCCTCTCAGGATGCCAAGTTAACAAGAGAGTTCATGGCGGTTCAGAAAATTCTGTACATCTTCACTTTAAATTCCATCAAATATACATTTTAGGCACTATGAAAAATTAAATCACTTTGGACAACACACACTCATGTCTCTAAGGTTTAGCTTAGTGGCTTGAAGTAGATGTGCTTGTTCACCTCCAAACTGTGTGCCACTATTTTAGAAACCCAGCCTGACATCCACTCAAAAAGTGGTTTCTAACCAGGAACCATTGACGCTGTCCATGTGATTTGTGGCGCAAGCGCATGACAGTCTGCATATAGTCCGTTTCTATCGACATAAAAGTTGATTGTGGATATTTCTTCCCCTTCTTCTTCAGGGGGACACAGGGACTGATGGTATGAAATGCCAAGTGGCTCCATCTTCTAAAATGAATGGCAACCATCGACAAAACATAACTTTCAAACAAGAAGAGTTCATAACCTTGAAGGGTTTGAAAGCCTTAATATGTCACTAAAACAAATTTCAAGTGATATAATCAGCTGTTGTAGTGTTTTTCTAATCCATCTGAACCTTAGTTTTTAGTTTTAACAATCCCATTATTGATAGTGATGATAAACACAACAATAAGGGTTGTGCAACTAGTTGGCTCCAGCAGTATGTGTACAATTGAAATCGAATGGCATGTGTACTTTTCTGAAGCCATCTGCTGCTGTGGTTGCTGCAGTGGATCAACAGATGTCAGTAAGCTAACCCTCAGGCTAGATGTTATTTTAAGATAAACAACTCATTAAGATAAGATGGTTTTGAGAATGGAGAGGTGCAATTAACTGATTAAACCAACAAAACTTCCTGTCACAAAGTTAGAATTTGCATGCTAAAGCTTTTTACATCTTGACCTCTGCATTAAACGGAGCTATTTTCAGGTTAATTCAGTAAACACTCTTGAGCTCAAGCAGAAACTTCTTAAAAGCTCATGGCTATTTCATTTGCTGTATTTGAATAGATTTTTCATTGTAAATTGTGTTTTTGGTTGGTTCACCCATCTCTGTTCAGGATCAGAGATCGTTTTGAAATTCTCTGCACTGTGTTGGAATTAAAACCAACATGTAACAATCCCACACATCCTTCTCCAACCCTTCATGTTTATGAATATTTATGCACCTTTATTGTTTAGTCATTTAGGATCCTTTTTGTGCATTGATCAACCCACACTCAGGACTAGAATTTCATAGCTTGGTATACGAGTGCATGACGACGATATTTAACCTGTCACTGGGCTCTTGAGAAATACATGAGGTAGTCACTCTGGTTTAAAACTCCTAACTGTGAGGGGAAAAATCTAACATATTACAGCCTGTAAAGGAGCATTACCAGAATATCCAAGATTCTGTGCTCAGTCTTATCCATTCTCTGCAAAACAGGAAGCTGCAGAGCAGTTGTGCATGTGTAGGCGGGCTCTCAGTGTGTGTGTGTGTGTGTGTGTGTGTGTGTTTGTGTGTGTGTGTTTGTGTGTGTGTGTGTGTGTGTGTGTGTTTGTGTGTGTGTGTGTGTGTGTGTGTGTGTGTGTGTGTGTGTGTGTGTGT
>JBAMHV010000004.1:11766384-11780768 GCA_037177535.1 Pseudomugil gertrudae | reverse complement strand
AAACCCCTTTCCTAAACAGCCATTAGGGGGTGTATATTTGTTATCTCATCCTTAACTTCATATGTCAGTGTATTAACTGGTTCTCTGACTGAAAAGCTTCATTTATCTTTATCTATGGAGCTGTTTGAAGTTTTACACTGTCCCGGATAAATGCTAGTTTATATGCTCTGCTACTGTTATGTACGCCAGGCAAACGGCACACAATGCAGGTCTGTTCATGTTAAGAAGACTTTTTCTCATTTCTTCTTAATGGTTTTAGATTCTCCTCTGAGAATATTCACTAGTTAAAGATAGAAACTGCCAAATTACTTAGACTGCAAAGTCTTAAGCAACAAAGTTGTGATTTTGAGCCAAGTAAAAGAACTTGACAGGAGCTACCCTTTCGATCTTCTTGGTGATTTAGTTCAGGAAAGGCAATTGCCGAACATTTTGAGCACAGCAAGTGCCTTTTTGAACTGTCTATAAATGCTGTCCTCTTTACTGTAGGTGAGAGATAGACTGAACAGAGGTGAGAACAGAGTGAATAAAAACGGTCAAAGTATTTTAGAAGATATTTCTTTCAATAGTTTCCATCTAACTCCACTGAGTTTCTTTGGGCTTTCTGGTCCTTTGATGAGGCTTTGGCAGCTTGGAGATGATGCTTGCATCTGATCAATGTAATGACTGAGAGCATCATTAAAGTGCAAAGCAACACAAACTCAGTCATTGGTTACCTGTTTTTCATTACTTCTAATGTTCAAAATAAACAGAGAAAACCAATGAGGCAGTGTACATCTTTAACCCTTGCTTCCACGTCATTCTTCTGTTTCCTCTATGGGACTACAAGGACATCTAAATGATATCCCTGTGTACTTGTAATCATGCTAGGAACAACTTTGGTTTCTCTTCTTGAAGATGTGCATGTCCTTGCATATCAAACTGTTGTTTATTAACATTATTTATTTGACCCAGAATTAGTTTGAGATTGAACTGATGTGTATTTTCCTGGGAAAGGGGAGCAGCAGCGATTATGAGTGCTGAAAAAGTGAGGAAGCATATTCCAAGACAGCATGAAGCCACTGTGCTGTATGCACACTAAACACCATGGTTTCTGATTACACTCATACGCCAGGCCTGTGTAAAACAACTTTCACCATCTGGACCAGTTTCACTGCAGGCAGTCCGTATATTTGTGGGCGCAAAGACTGAGCACACTGACCATGTCTGTGCTTGGATCAGTCTACATTCAGAAGATCATATAGATGAAGACATGGGGGCTTCAGGGAATGTTTTTCCCTTGAGCAGACTTGACATAAATGACTTGACATCTTTTACAATGAGTCTGTCTAAATGCTAGTCAAATATCTGATCCCAATTAAGCCCTATTTAAGGTTGAAATTGCTCATCATGCTCATTGCTACAGCATTTTGCTATGCTGAAGGTATAACATAATGCTGTAGGAAGGATTCAGTTACAAAAACATGTAAGTAGACTTTATTTGTCCAAAGCCTAGAAGCTGTGAAGTTTAAAATATACACTAGTATCAGATGTCTTCCCTCTTCTACTTATTGTAATTACAAACACTAACATTGCATCTCTGGGAGTACTTGAGGGTAAATATGTTGTGAAAGTTTCAATGTATTTTGTTTTGTTCCTTTATGAGGCGAATTGGCTGAATAATGGAGCTCCACAGCATCACATTTTGTTACATGATAAAATATAACCTTCACTGCCACATAAAAAAAAACATTTCATTTAGATGTAGTCACAAGGATTTGTTTTTAACTCGATGTAATGAAAAAAAGTAGTGAATTACAAGCCCTTTGGATTTGATCTCTCCATTGTATCGAAACTATGATAAATGTTTCTACCTGTTCAGTTGTAGACCATTGTTGTGTAAGCATCGTCTCAATGACTCCTATTGTATACCATTTAAAATGCAGAATCCGCTTGCAAATCCAATCTCTAAATAATTACCAATAACGGCAAATACTGACCTCTGTCCTCATTTATTTTCAATGAAGCCCATTGATGTCACATGGGGAAAAAAATCTCTGCTCATTGCTTTCATTTCTTTTTAGCCTGACCCCTTCAAAGTTGAATGCCTGTCGCGTGGGTGGCTGTAGGTTATGTTAATTTAACTCCATACAGATGATGCTGTTAATATCCTTCATAGAACGCCATGATCCATGGTTATCGTATTCATCAAGCTTCCCCAACACACACACAGCATCTGTCCAGCCTGCAATGGAGATCACACTTTACCGTTTCAGAAAAATCTATTCAGGGCAGACCCCCTAGTTGTGTGTTGGTTTTTTTTCACACTCTCTCTTCTGCAGAGGATAATCGCACAATGACACAAACCTATTTAGTGATGCACCACTGCCCAACAAGTATTTGCCTGCTTTAAGTTCACCACTTCACATTAAACATTTGCTCAAGAAAGGCCCCTTTCACTTGTTGGGCTTTTTCCCACCAACATCTTGAAAATGGGTCACATCATACCTCTTCTGTCCCTCTTAAACGGCTGTTAAACAAATATTTCACTTGTGAATCTTTCAGATAGTCTTTTAATAATACTTACTGTAACAGGTTTTATAATCAGAAAAGGCTTCTATTAACATCCCGGTAATGTGCTGTTTTATAGATCTATCCATTGTTCTGTTTATTGTACTGTTTGTCACAAGTCTAATGCATTCAGATTTTGTGTCCCAACAAACAAAAACAAACCTAAAACCCAGAGATATTTGTTTTTTAGATACACCATTAGAGAAACCCAGACAAGCCTGAAGCTACAGGCAGGCCTGTTTTCTGATTCTGAATATGTAATTTCATTTTGTTTGTGATATGCTAAACATCACATTTGCCATTTTATGAAATCAATTTGATATAAATATTTGATAAATGAGCAGGAGAATGGACATATAACCAAAAATGTCCTCCTGCCTTAAATATCTATCACCAAATATATATCAGCAAATATCTGAAGATATTAACTAGATATTAAAGTGTTAAAAATGCTTTTAACCATCTTCAGCTGTTTGAAACATCCAGCAAAAGGAGGCATTGTCTGAATGTAATGTTAGTTTAATGTGTTCCACGATTAGAGCAAAAAAAAAAAAAGGTTACAAAAAGGGAGTTGCTTTTATAGGAGAGCACCTGCCTTTGTATCTTTATGTCTCACCAGCAGGATTTTTGGTTTTTGTAAGTAGATTGGGGGGTGTTAATGTTTTACTAACCAGCAGAAGTAGAGCGACAAAGGAGGCCACTGCTCATTCAAAGGCCACAGTGCTACCTCCCTCACATGCCAAACATTCCAATGTGCTGTGTAAAGGTTGCACCAGCATGGAGCATCAAAAGGGTCCTTCCTCTTGAAAGACACCTATAACACACAAAGCTCCAGCTGCTCCGTCCCTTGCACCTCAATGCCCACTTAATTGAGTTCATCTATATGTTTTTATGTATTACAGGTGCAATAAAATGACAGCGGTAAAATCCTACATCTTCCAAACTTTAATTTACACAACGTAAGCTTATCTTTACTTCATGTTTTATTTATGTTTCAAACTGAGGCAGATTTTTACCAATGCTGTTCTTCCCTGTTCCAGGTTACTCAGTAATTACAGGTGTTAGCCAGGAGTGTCTGAATGGCTGCCAGATCTTTATGCTTCATCGCCTATGAATACAGACCCTCTCACAACCCTTTATTGTGCCCTTTGGTTTGTTGCTTTAATGTTAATGGTGAGTGAGGTCAGCAGAGGTTAATATTGAATGTCATATAAAACTAACGGTGTGGGCCAAACAGTTTTGCACTAGTTGTCCAAAACATTTCATGGAGAAGATAATACTGTGGTGCCCACTGAGGTACCAGCAAGGTTTAAATTAAATCAGTGTTGATGATTATAAAAAGCAGCTCCGGGTATCTAATGGAAAAACGAGTTTTAGTTTGATCTCCATTTCACTAAGTTGATCAAACAAGTGGCTTCTGGTGTTTTAGTCTAGAATGGCCAAGCTAAAAGTAACGCATCACAATAATTGGGTATTTACTTGATGGTTCTCTTTGAACACATTTCAGGGTTTTGACAGTTTACATTCAGTGTTAATTTATTTTAATCTACAGCTGCTACATCTTGAATTGTATTGGCTGTAATAAGTTGTGTGAAGCCACCAGCGCTCTATAGTCTTGAGTGGGCAGGTACAGTCATGCATGGAAATGCAAATGTTGACTAGCAAAAAAAGCAGGTGCAGTAGACATGAATCAATTCCCATCCCGATGTTATTTTACTTGGATGTTGACCGTGTTCCATGCAGTCTTATTTATATGGATATATGCAAGTTCTTGGAAAATATTAGTTAGTAGAATATGGAGGGACACACTACAATACACTCCATTGTCTTAAGTTAAAGCAAAGAGAAATAATTTGCAGCTAAATATAATCCTACCATTGAAGATATTTTTGTTGATGGTCTTTGCTGCTTTTAATCAACTTTTGCATTGAAAAAATAACTGAAGTTCTCTTTCAAACAACCAAATTTAGCTAATTTCTGAGGATTTACAAAAAAAAACTAACCAGTAGTTTGCAAAATAGATCACATCAAACTTTTTCAAGTAATTTTCCTGCCAAATGCATTACATAGTTAAAATATATGTGTATTAAAATAAATCTTTACACAAATCAAACATGGAAAACTCACCCTCACATGCAGCCACACACATCCGCATACATGCACAGAGTAACCCCCCCTTCATTTCTGTCTCTTAGTATAAAATAATAAAAGTAATAGAATAGAGTCAAGCACATAGGTTTGCCGTATAATTAATTCACATAAGTTATCAGTAGCAAGTTCCACTATTTGTTGCATTCACCACTAAGCAATATATCGATGGTGTGAGGTAGTTGCAGCCTCTATGATAATATAGTCATTCTATCTTGAATGAAAACAAGATTTAGCAACAAGTGGTGTACACCTTTTATTTGGAAGACAGGACAGGTGCGTACCCCACCCCACATATGCTGCCACGCATATGCATGTCCTCCCTGATCGCAGAGGATGCACACAGTGCTGAATGTACTGCACCATTCCTGCCGTCTCCACCGGGGAGGCTGTAATCCGATCCTGTTTGGAGGAAGAGGAAGAGGGCACTGCTCTGCGCTCTGACGCTCCACTCCTCCCCTTTCTGCCGAGTGTCACCCTCTCCCTCTCTCATCTGATCACTCCCTTTGCACGGCGCGGCTGGTCGGCGGTGCAGAAGCCTCCGGGATCGTCGCATTGTTCACGCATCGACCTAGCCCCCCCTCGCCTGACAGGTCGGAGTAATACAGCGGAGCTCTTTTTTTTTTCCTCCCCGTCTTTCCAAATGCCTTTACCGTGGGAATCGACCTCACGCGCGCCAGTCCGGTGACGTGCCCGAGCATGTTCACATCAGAGACGGATTTACCTGAGAGTACACTGCCCTCGCGCCGTAGGAGCGATCTCCCCACCGCACACACGCATTTGGACTTCACCGATTGTCACTGAGGAGGAAAAAGGAAAACACCTGAATTCAAGGATGGGGTTCTACGGCACTTTAAAGATGATTTTCTACAAAGTGAGTAGATCACACATCATCCCCATCTCTCCTTATTGAATGTTGGACTCGCTCTGTCGCCCACATCATTTTTGACGCGCTCCTCGCGGCAGATTGTGCGGCCACTGCGGAGGATGAACAGCGGTGAAGCAGACCCCCAGAGACGCCTCTTTGATTGCTGGGGCCTTAATGTTATATTAGCGCACCGTTAAACGTTGTAATAAAGGTGCAATTGGGCATCCTCTCCTTTATAGTAACTTCCACTGTGAAAATAAGCGCCACGGAATTTCGGTCTATTTGCATTTTTATCTGTTAATGTGTTTGTTTTGATTCTAATGTGTGTATGTATATATAAATGTTCATATGTAAGTTGAATTCGCTGTTTGTGGCAGGCAAAGGACCACATTTTTATCAGTGTAGAGCATTCTGCACCTGTATCGGCTATGATCCTCCCTTTAACATTATCCAGTGAATGCTTTAATGCTTTTTTCATAACATACATTCTGCATATGCATGACTATTACCTTTGTCTACCTCATTTCTTCACACAACAGTTTGAAATCTCAGATTATTTACTGGCAGGTTTCTCTGCAGTCCTGCCTGGTTTGCAGGCTTATTATAATTCTACGGTATGCAGCACTGGTTATCTTGAACTGACCAAAGTGACTGCTTTAGATGTGCGCATGTGATCGGTCTGCCTCTGCCTGTTGGAGTAGCCTTTTCCCTGACATTGTGCACTTGCCTCAGGGTCCAACCAGACATAATAGGTCACTGTGTCAGACTGAGAGGTAGATTCTCTTTAAGGATGTTGGGTGTATTATGCTGGGTGGCACCCATACATTAATTATCCTTTACTTGGACATGTAGAGTGCAAACACAGTATGTTTGAGAAGCCAAAATTTAAATGCAATGTAACCCAAGTAGTAAATCTTTTAGTAGTATTTTTTATGAACCTGATCCCTTGTGATGGAGACCTCATTTGTATTATCAAATCACTTTGTGCATAAACTCACAAGCATATCATTATTTGAGTTAAGGTTAGGATTTTGAGTTGTCTTGCAGAGCTTTAATATCTTGTTTCTATTTGCATCTAGCGCCAGTAAGTGAAGAACACTGCTATTTTGAGTTATTTCTTTTTATTAAAATTGTTTGTTTTATTATGGGTTGACTTCTTACACTTTTGCTGGTTCTTTCTATTTAAAAAAGAAGAAAAAAGACTTGTTAGACCAGGTTGCAAGTATTTGTGTCATTAGGCATTTGGAGACCACATAGTTTCTGTTTGCAACTGTTTGAAAACGAGAGGATTTTCAGGTTTCTCATACTGCAAGGTGCAGTCTCAGTTGAACTGAATCAACATACCGTATGATAGGGATTGCAATCTTTAAAATATCTTTAACCTTTCTCTTCTCCATCTAGCGTGCTTTTTTTATAGATAGAGAAGTGGAAGCTGAGGAGGGAGAAGAGACGATTCATTGGTAGTGATTTACAAACACTGCATTCTCTGGTTACATTTTCCCAGGCTGAAACACAAGAAGCTGTTTGGATGCTGTTTTTTTCCCTCCCTTTCCTTGCCCACATTTAATTGGAGTTTTTCTTACATATGCACACACATGCAGACACACCAAAAGCTGAAAAGCAAGGCGGTACTCCCCCTTTTTTTTTTCTCTCTCTCACTCAGAAACTCACACACAAAACATATGTACACACCCACTGCATGCATACACACACTCAGGTTCTCCTTGGCTACTCAACTGCCTATGTAGTGAGATCACCAACTTCAGAACAAGGCTGTTGGGTTTAGAAGCCAAATCTTAGCAACCACGAATATCACAAATCTTATGTTTTTGGAGGGTTCATCAGCAGCTACATAAGCAGCTTTTAAAACAGCACAGTTTAAATGTTTTTTTGCTATTTTCCTGGTGCAACTTCAGCATCATTTCCTCACGAATTAGTTGACATTTTAAAGGCTTTCCTTGGGGTTTTCAGCAGCTTCACACATGAGCTGATTGGTGAGAAAATGATCACAAATCATCCATCAGATCACAGCCTCTAGGGATTATTTAATCTGCAGGACATGTCAATGTAATAACCGTGTGCACACGTAGAAACCAAGGCTTTGGCTGTCTGTCACCTGGTATGGTGTCCTGAATTTATGATCCTCATTAAATATTGAGGAAAGAATCCAGTATTGATTACTAGTTATCAAAAGCCTTTGCTGATATCCTGCACATTAAGGTTGAGATTTCTTGTCTTGTATCAGGACTTGCTTTGCTCAACATTCACATGAGCCTATGAAGCTGAAACCACAGTGGACCAAACACACACACAAGCACACACACACACTTTCACTAAATTACTATGATAAGCAACAATAAAAGTACACATCTTGAGGTAGACTTGTAATCATGCCACTGTAGAGCCAGACAGTGTGGAGTCGAATGTCCGGTGTATTTATTTTTCTGTGCACCACACAATACTGCAATAACAAACCTGCATCAAAAGAGTATTGTTTGTCTCAAAGGGGGAAGTAAGTCCTATTTAAATCTGGTTTGTGGCTTCTATAAACCTTCATCTAATTATACTACACACTGGTTGGAGGGCATCACTTTCCAGCAGGTTGTATTTGGTAGCACACGAGGCTGGACTGGAACAGTAAACGAGAAGTCACTGGAACGATTGCTGTAATGAAGTGGAAAATCACCATGAACCGAAATAATAAGAAAATAAATCATATTTGATCTGTAAACA
Organism: Pseudomugil gertrudae; assembly: GCA_037177535.1. Classification (NCBI taxonomy): domain Eukaryota; kingdom Metazoa; phylum Chordata; class Actinopteri; order Atheriniformes; family Pseudomugilidae; genus Pseudomugil; species Pseudomugil gertrudae. The sequence goes on along the minus strand of JBAMHV010000004.1, from coordinate 11,772,472 downwards.
TGTGCTTTTGTTTTTATAAATCATGTATAAATGCCACATTTTAGTTATATTTGATTTAGATGTTTCTCATATTTGTTTTAAGTGATAAATAAACTGTCAATATGACTGGCTTTACTTTGTTTCTTAAGTGTTCCTCCAAGTTTAATTCCCACTAGATTTGGAAGTACAGCCTCAGATTCTGCAGAGCTTTCTGCCTTAAAACCTTTATAATGACCCTAATTAAAGAATAAATAAGCAAGGCCAGGCAATCTTCTTTTGGCTACACTAAAAATCTGTGTTCACTTATTTAGGTAGTTTGTTTATTCATCAGAGCCTGGCAAGGAGATGGAGAGAAGTCCTGCCAGAGAGAATGGCAGGCATGGGAGGAAGAAAATTGGCCTTTACACAGGCTTCTTTGTTTGGGCTGTATAGTAGGTGGTAACAGTGACTGGGTGGTGCACACACACAGGTGATGGAGAATAGCTGAGAATTGACTTGCTTCTTTTTGAGTGAGTCACACTGTTAAAAAATGTACCTTGTATCTTCCCTCCAGGAGTCTTCACATTTGTGGTTATTGTATGTGCACGGACATGTTGTACCTTCAGCGTCTGGATGTGAATGGGTTTGTTTGTCTCTAGATATTATTGTACGTTTGGTTGCCCAGTGATCTCTGTTGATTTTTTATGTGGTTATCATGTTCAAGACAGAGCACAAAGTTAACAATAACAGTGTCTGACTATCAGCTTCATTGTTTGCTGTCTTTTCATAATGTTGAGCTGCTTCGTTTCCATGTTTTCTCCTGGAATGTATTAATAAATTGGCTCTAACCAGTGCATTAAAGTTTAATTTTCTATTTGCAGACAATAGTTACTAGACTGGTTGTCAGCATATGAATATGTTTATAAATTTCTGACTTAATATTTACAAAGTCAACTCGCAAAGGCAATTTTCTGCCTCCATCACTGACTTTACAAACCACCATAATCTATGTCCTTATTGCATTTTCTTCTCGAGACCCAGATCTCTAACAGCAATCAACTCTAGATCAAAAAAATAGTTATCAAATCAAAACAATTTAGGAAAAAGAGCAATTATTTTTATGTGTCCTCCTGTAATGTTTTCCTTTCTTTGTTTTTTTAGATGAAGAGAAAGTTGGACCCTGGTCCCGAGGTCCGACCTTTCCCTTCAGGAAAAAAGCCCTGCAAAGGTCCAGAGTATCCAAGGTACAGTAAAGTCTACTACTGTTCTCCAGTTTTGCTGCAGTGTTCTTGCTTTGTTCCCTAACTGGCACACATATACTAATTGAGCCTATTGTGAAGATAAATAAAAGCTGTCAAGTGCTGAACTGAAGATGCTGAGTCTGTCCTCAAAGAGAAGGTTGCTGCATGTTTCATTGTATCTGCAGCATCCAGTCAGTAGTCCCAGATGTTTCTCTTGAGTTGAATATTTAATGTGTATGTTCACATGTAGTTACATTAAAATTCAAACTGAACATGGCCACTTAACAGTAAATGCTGTAACTGGCTCCTTCTCAGCTTCCTCTCATTAAAAATTAATCGGCAATGAAACTGATTCCTGATTTCCAGGTCTGCTGTAAGCAAACAAAAACCAAAGTTGGAGGATTTCTCCTGATGCCCTAATATTACAGAGGTATAAGGGTCTGTTTTAAAGACCTGCAGCACTGCTTTTCACTTTTCATCCAGGAACAGAACAGAACTTTGGTCCAGGTTTGCACATTTAGAAGTGTTTAACAAAAACTTGCTGATCTTAATAGGTTTACTTAACTAAATGCTGGTAGTAAATCTTATCTTTACAAATATGTTCATGCCTTAAAGGGATGTTCACTTCATTCTGAGACTGTTTTGGACTCTGTAGTCTAAAAGTCAGTATTTTGTTTCTAGCTGTAAATTTAGAATTTTTTGAGGTGTTAAGTCTGTCATTTGACATGTTATATACATAACTTAGTCATCTAAGAGCATAAGATTTTCCCCCCTTCTTTAAAAATATTTGAACAGATTCGAGCTAAATGAAGAGATTTCTATATGAAAAAGTTTATTTGCAGCACAAGTTTATTTCAGGAAAACAGCAGCTGGGTTTTAATTTAAAGTCAAGTCTTTTGCAAACAGATCCACACTTGGTTTATCAAGTGCATCATCAAAAGGCTGCCTAGCTGCAACCTTTTGATGTCTGTCAATATTTTTCCCTTAAATGCTTGCAGAAGTCCTAGTTAAACTAAGTGCAGATTCCTCATTTCTAAAGTTAAGGTGCCTAATTTTTGTTGCTTTTTCATTTCCCCTGTAAATTGTAGCCAAACGGGAATTGTTCCATGTCCAACTACACCCACCACATTTGGCCACATTAGAACAGCCCATACTCAGGGGCAACAGAGACGACGAATCACCTCAATACAGCCACCCACGGGTCTCCAAGAATGGCTCCGAACATTTCAGGTGAGCACATGAGTTTGATTCCTTTATTGGTTCTTCTAAACATCATGAGTAAAAGCTAATTAAAACGCAGATGATGTGTCCAATCACTGTTCACTTGGTCTCAGTGATAATTGCTGCCTTGTTGTTGTGGCCCAACACATTATCATAGGCACTGTAGCGTGGAATTAGGATTAGGTGTTCATGTTGAGAGAAAAAAACCCACCCAACATGGTTATAAAATCAGATTTGTCTGATGTAGAGCCATGCTTCGTGTTAATGGCCATCTTCTGTGATCCTCTAAACATTGATTGCTGTATTAAATGTCAGTCATGAGCAGAGATGACAGGAAATGCTTTTTCTTTTTTCTTCAATTTAAGGCCGATTTCTTCGATTAACCAAACAGACCATTGTTTTATAAAGATATAAAATCATGCTTGATGTCTGTATTTTCTGCATTATTGTTCTCCTTGGTAATTTCATGCTATAGAAATTTGTCTCGTTAGTCTTGAGCACTAATGACTTCAGGTCTTAAGTAAATAAGATAGATTTTAAACATATTAGCCATGATGGTCCCGCTGATTTTCATATGAGTTGCCATGGATTTCATTACCTAAGAGTTTAAACTTATTATCCTGGTTGAAGCTGTGACACCTCATTGTTTGTTCTGTTTTAATAGTCCTCAGGCCTGATCTGCCTCACTCTTTAATCTTAAAGCACAAGCTACAGACAGCTAAAACCTCAAACCTACATTCTGTACATTCCCAGGCCAGTCCCAGCCTGCATGCAGCACCTGCAACGCAGCTAGAAAACAGCACACTGTACCTGCACAGAGAATATTAGGGCTTTGTGCTCTGGGACCAAAACAAGGACTTTTTGCATTAAAATATTATTTGAACAATTTAGTAAATGTTCTTTTTTATTAACTGATAAAGTAATAAAATCCACCCTAGATTTATTTTGATTAAATATCAGTACCACCAGCTGTCTATCATTATAGCTCAGTATTGAAGTTAATGAAATAGCTACCAACTATGATGAATCCAAAATCTGTCTTTAACTCACTAATACCTTTTTTATAATTTAATTTGGAGAAGCAAAAAAGTTTACAAGCAAGCTTAAGGCTTGTTAAATGGATTTGTCAAATTATTGAAATAAATGCAAACAAAGAATTCCCACCAAACTGAACCCAAAGAACTATTAAACAGTGGTATAATGGTGGTTTTCACAGTGCAACCATGATAGTTTGTTTATCTGCAGACTCATGCAATAATTGGTTTATAAAACGAGTGTGACATCTGCATATTAACATTGTCCTCATTTACATAATGTGGGGCTTTTAACCAAATTTACCCAGAGTTCTGTTCAATCCTTGATCATGCACTCTGACTTAATCTCTGACTGATGAATGTGTATGTTGCTAATTGGTCATTTGAATGTTGTAAAAGCGCAAAGATGTACAGCAGGAAGCTCAGGAAAAAAGGAAAGAAACTTCAAGATTTTCATTGTCCAAAATGACCTATATTTTCTCTTAACACAAAGAAAATGGACAGACGGCAACACAAATACAAGAATAGCCCATATTTATCATTTTTCCACATGTCTTTGGCATTATGACCAATGATAGCTGGCAGCTGGAACAGGTAGAAGTGCAAAGCCAGTTCTGACTCCAGTGCAGAATGAGCCTACCTCCATGCCAGAACCTTAACACTTATCCATATGTAAGCTTGAATTCTCTGCATGTGTTAAGCGGTAGCAATAAGCTCACATCTGTTTCTGTAACTGCTGGGTTGTGTTAGAGGGACATTTCCCAATGAAACCTTCAAGGATGCACAGAAAACTTATGCAATACTGTGCAATGATTGCACTCATCTTGGAATCAGTAAGAAGAGTATTTTTTTTATTTTTGAAGCTCTTTCTTCAGAAAAATGTCTCAACTGTGGAAAGTTGTGCCATAATGTTGAAAAATGTAATAAATTAAATTAATTCCAATGTTTGGAGATAAGAATTTGGCACTCGCTAAGTACAGTGTCTCACACAGTATGTAAACAATGGAGTGAAGATGTTTTGGCACAAGGCATTGATACAGCTATCACATGTCAACAAGACGAGACATGGCTTAACAGTTAGTTTCACCGTTACGTAAGTTGATAAGTTAATGAATACAAGACAGTTCCATTCAGACATGTTCAGACATGTTGCTATGTTTTGGTAATGCATAACTGATTAAAGGCTAAATGTTTTACAAGACTAGGCTTGGATTTGGCGCTCTAAACCTGAAGTGTTAGAGGTTCCATTTTAATAAAAGTACAAATAATCAATGACAGGATGCTGATGTAACACACGAGTAACAACTGTGTGGCGTTTGGGTGAAGGAGTCATTCTTCTGATTTTCTTCACAACCAGTACCTCTGTCTAAATAATTTAGCTACCAAATTACAGGTGGTGTAAATGCGCCAGATTTTTCCACTCCGTGTTGTAGCTTGTAATCACTGCTAGAGTTCAGCACTCCACAGCAACTAGAATCAGCATGCAGTTAGAGTATTATTCAGCTAAATGTTGTACGTGCTCACTGATGGAGGCTGACTCTTTTCCACTGATGTGTTGGTTTAAATTTCAAATGCCTCAAGCATCTCTTCTACTGTGGAAGCCTCATAGGGAACATTAGTGTGTTAGTCACACTACACAAAACGGGACCTTTTTTTAAAGGCGTGCCAGTCAAAGATGGCAGTGAACTTGAACAATCATCCTATAACACCTCAGTGCTGTTATTGGCTCACTTTTACATGTTTCCTACCGTGTTGTGTGCTTCGTTGGAGCTTCAGATATGCAGCAGATTTTCTGATGGCAGTGTTAAACAAGTGGCAACAGTATTTTACCCATTAAAAGTTTCATTTTTTTATTTTAAAATACTTATTTTAATATTACACAAGTCCTTTAGATGAACACAAAGCTTCTCGCGGTTTACCAGTAAAATGTTGCAGTGTAGTTCTGAATTTTCCATTAAATCTTCTCCAGCTCTACAGCAAGCATGTTTCATGCTGGCATCATCAAACATGAGCTCATAAATATATTTGAACCCATTTCTTTGTGCATTGCAGAGCTGGACTGGCCCAGAGAAGCTGCTGGCGCTGGATGAGTTGATTGACAGCTGTGAGCCCACACAAGTCAAGCATATGATGCAGGTGATTGAGCCGCAGTTTCAGCGAGACTTCATCTCCTTGCTGCCCAAAGAGGTGAGTTCTTCTGTAGCTCTTATCATCTGTCCCTGGACGTTTCCTCCCTCTCCTGACTCAAACTCCCACAGGAATCCTTTCAGCTTGCTCTAGAGTGAACGTACCTGACAGAAGCAAAGCGTTTGCCTGAGCTTTTGTCCCATTGCAGTCGACCTTCCACATCATTTTAAGCATCTAAAGTGGAGGTCCAGCGTTTCTTTTACATTGTAACTGACAAATACAAATGGTTTGAAATGCCACACCAAATCTGTTATGTGAATAGATTGCACAAGAGGTTCCTGTAAAACAGCTTCTATTAGCTGCATGTTGTGTTACAGATCAGGTGCATATCACTGTTTCTGGCAGGTGTGTGTGTGTGTGTGTGTGTGTGTGTTTGGGGGGGGGGGGGGGGGGTGGAAAGGGAGGCAACAAACCCAAACCTTTCAAAGGGGCTTCCCAAAAATCTTG
>JBAMHV010000004.1:11746244-11766284 GCA_037177535.1 Pseudomugil gertrudae | reverse complement strand
CCCCCCCCCCCCCCCCCCCCCCCCCCCCCCCCCCCCCCCCCTCCCCCCCCCCCCCCCCCCCCCCCCCCCCAAACCAACGCAATAACATACAAGATTTCAAGGTGTTGGATCCATTTAAATTCAAGTAAATATATAAACAACCTTGGGTATGTTGCTGACGCTATGCTACTACCCCCCACCACACACACGACAAACAAACATACCACCTCGATTTTGGTTTTCCTGTTCCCCTTGTGGGAAATTTGAGGCACACTTTGGGTCATTTTTAGGTCCCTGGAAAGATGGTTATACCTGAAGCTTTGCTGAATTTTAAAAGCAATTATTATAAATTCTGACATATCTTCAAGCAGGTAATAAATTCCTGACTCAGTCAGGCTTTTTAGTGATTGATTTATGTCTCCTAAGGAATTTAGATGACACTATTCATGGGTGTGACTTAAAGATTTACACAAAGCAAGTAGCTGTTGTAAAAATGAAAAAAAAAAAGCCTGAAAGATTTAAAATATAAAGAAATCCAGTTTGGTTTATTTATAGAGCACTTTAAACACAGCATCACTGACCAAAATGATTAATGATAAGATGAAAACAAATCATTTATAACAAGACATTTATACATGTTAACTTTCCTATCTGTGTTAAGATGTGCTCTGACTTGAGGGGGTGCCGAGGAATCTTTGCTGGTCTGAATTACATTTTTAACCTGTTTGTCCAGTTCATCTCCGTCAACCTTTATGTCCAGACTCGTAACAATGCACTTAATAAAAGATGACTAAGAATCCAGGCATTAAGTTTTAACAGTCATCAAAAGACTGCTAAAGAACAAGAAAGAAAAGGTTTGCTGTATATTTTACTGAAAGTATAGTGATTTAAAATGGTTGCATTTAATTGTCATACCTGAAATTCAGCAATTATTGGGTGTGGCTCATGGTGTGGTGGTTTGAAGCCGTTTTCATAGCTACTTGTTGTGTCATATATTATACAAACAAAAAAAAAAACTATCACTGTTCCACTTTAGTAATTTACACATTAAATCAAGGATAGGTCCCAGCCGGAATGCATATGAGAATAGCCTTTCAGATAACTATAGATTAAAAAAGAACAAAATTTACAAAGTAGCTCTTCATGATGCACCATCCGCATTTGCAGTATACATTTATAGCCAATGACACATAGTCTAGGAAGGATTGAGCCAATAAATACCTACTGTATTTGATTTTATGGAGAGGGGGAAAATATAAAACAAGCAGTAATGCCTATTATCAGGAGTTTTTATGTATTTATTCACTGGATTGACCATAAACGGTGATCTGGGATCGTTACCTTCTCATAGTAAAGTGTGTTGTGTACAATCTGTAAGGTCAAACAGAAGTAGTGATTGAACTGGGTGCAATGGTTCTATTCTCTGCATGAGACTTTGCTGGATGTTGTTAATGTTGGGCTTTTATCTCCTTTAGTGGATGTACGTCACTATTACTTTAGTTCTAATTTAAAATCTTAGTTTTTTTCAATCACGTGTCTATGCTGTGAAGTATATCAAATCCAGATAACATTGTTTTATATCATCTTTATCATTCATGTCTTTACCCCCACCTGCATATTTCTTTTCTCTCAACAGCTGGCTTTGTATGTGCTGTCATTCCTGGAACCGAAGGACCTCCTCCAAGCTGCACAGACATGTCGCTACTGGCGCATCCTAGCAGAAGACAACCTGCTGTGGAGGGAGAAATGCAAAGAAGAAGGTGACACTTGAGTCTTTGCAGCAGATTATGACAGAGCGACACCACGCTGTTGCCTTGCTGGACCAGTCTGTGTTTGTCCTGAGCTTAATGTTAAAGCAGTTTTTTTTAACTTAAGTTGGAAGGCCAGGAGCCTATTAGTCCAATCAGCTACTTTCTCTTCCCTAACAGGTATTGATGAGCCTTTACCCCCGAAGAAAAGGAAAATTGTCAAGCCGGGTTTCACTCACAGTCCCTGGAAGAGTGCCTACATCAGGCAGCACAGAATAGACACTAACTGGAGGAGAGGGGATCTCAAATCACCCAAGGTAGCTCTTTCTTCCAACTTAAATTCACCACTGGTTACCTGGTCTTAAAGATGTGATATCAAGATGGTTTTGAATCACAAAAAATGGTTCAGTAATGGTTCTGAAGTGATGGACTGATAGTGATGTGTCAAGTTTGCAATATTTGTGTGGTAGGGCACAGGATCATCTCCTTCAGTTTAAAGTCTCTGTTTTTATTTTCCTGTTAAAAGTTTCCCATTAAGCATGACCTGCATGCTAAAGCAAATCCCTAATGGTCCGTGAAAGACTTGTGAGTTTTTGAAACAGCCATAGGTCATTTTGGGCCACTGCTGGCATAAATAAAAGTCCTGTGCTCTTTATGCTACTCTGCATATGCAGAGCGTTGTAATTTGCTGAGCTGGCAGTCCTGAGATTCAGTAGCACTGACAGTACATAAGCACAGAAGCATACAGCACTTCTGAAAAAGCTTTGTACACCTGCAGCGCTTTCTGACATTTTCTTCTTATCTCATTTTCACTTTGATGTAGAGTGCCCCAGAGACATGCCACTGTCAGTATCAGTTCTTATTTGCTTTGTCATCCCACACCTACACATCTTCATGTCCTCGTTGCCTATTGCCTCTTCTGTCCCATCTTCAGGTGCTGAAAGGACATGATGACCATGTGATCACCTGCCTCCAGTTCTGTGGCAACCGCATTGTCAGTGGCTCTGACGACAACACGCTGAAAGTCTGGTCAGCTATTACAGGAAAGGTAAGTGGTTAACTCATTTACTATTTCTTATTTCCTCTAATGTCTTAATTGCTTTAATTTTCGGCATTTGCTTTTGTTTTATCCTTTTCAAAATCTATGAACACATCCTGTCTTTACTCCACATGTTTAGGAATGCATGAAGCATAAACAACCAATACCTTTAAAACCCTACTATTTGCATTAGTTGATACCAAAGTTGTCAGTCTACCCTATCCTCTTGAATATATCCGTTTTGCAGAGTTGTTACTCTGCACATGTCCACACACAGTATTAGTATTCATAGCGGAAGCTGATGCAGTCGCACAGGCCTTGTTCTTTAGCAGTGCTACTCAGTTCAGTCCTATGAGAACAACAGTCGTGCAGATTTCCAATATATCCCCGCTCCAACACACCTGACTCAAAAGTAATGATTCATTTTGGAGAACTTCATACAATGCATTTAAACCATTAAAATGTTGAATCCATTTCATTTGAGTCAGGTGTGTCGGAGCAGTGATGCACAGGAAACCTATCGGACTGTGGACCACGTAGTGCAAACAGTCTATATCTTTGTGCAGTATATTAAAAATAAAGGTGGCTGTAGTACTCTGGTGTCGGAGAGTGGTTCTCTGAGTTATATATTGCAGCATTTTCAGAGCTTTCTACTAAAACTCTGTAAATCCAAATAATTTATTTTACTATTACTAGATATCAGATTGCTATTTAATTTTACATAATAAAAGTATTCAAAGAAACATCCTTAAAGAAATTAACATTTGCATCAGCACTCTGTGCAACATTCTTATTTTCTGTTGAACATAATAGACCAGAAATTTTGCTTTCAATCAAGACTGCCTTAAACACGTTGGCTCTCATCCATCCTGTGATTACATGCATATCACTCACAGTATTTGCTGAACTGAACAGATTTCAGCAAGGTCATTCAATAGGCACGAAGCTCAGTTTGGCTCTCCTTCACCCAAAGACTAATATCTTGTTGACAGGTTGTTGAGCTGCAGTCTCAGAGGCTCCATATTGGTGGCAGATGTCTGCAATGAGTCACATCACCTGGTTTTGCAAGAAACTATATCAGACAGACGTCACTGACACACCATGGCAAGCATGTGGTCTCTACAATAGTTCTTTGCTGGAAAATAAGTTTGTTTACGTTTTGTTATGAGTAAGTGATGAGCTGGAATCCTTTTTAATCTGGATGCTGGATTCTGAGCACACATCCCCTCTGCGTTTCATCTCTTTGCTTCCTTAGCTCTCAACACCATAGAGAATCCCTCACTGGAGAGGAACAGGCAATTAAACCGAGTCAACCATTTCAGTGAAATGTCTGTCGATGCCAGTGAAACTAAAGTAAAAATACAATAAGATTACCACCACTTGCATTTATATTTTCTCTTTCCTGTCAACTTTCTTTTGAGTTTTTGCAGATTATTTTATGACTCATTTGCTGTTTTCTTTTCTCTGTTCTTGTGTGATACAGACTGTTAAAATCAGTTTGCGATGCTTTCCTGTGCATTTGTCCTGATTTTTTTCTGTTCTTCTTGATACTGTTAGTTGTCAGGAATATCTTTAGTGCACCTTTTACTTCTCTGAAAAATCCTTAAACTTAAAAAAAGCTGTAGACTTACTCTTTCTTGCTGTGCATTTTATGCTGCAGCTTAGGCCCTTGCTAGAAGTGGATCAATAAAAGAAGACTTGGCAACAACTTGATCATCAAGGATGAAGATTGTTTTACTTTTTTCTCTTTCCTTTTGAAGTTTAAGCCCGTTAGACTGAAACTGTGTTTTCCTTCCCTTTAAAATTAAGCTTCAGTAGCGGGGACTGTAGGTTGGGATCTTAAATGGATAAAATGGGGAAAGAAATCGGTCACACATAGACTAATTTTGCCCGAGGTAGGGAAGTGTGAACGTTTCTGCTCGTCGTCTTTTCACCAGATGCCTTGTTGAACAATTTGAGAGCAGCGAGATTCCCCTGTGATGGGGTGAGTGAAATGCTGCTACATGATTCAGAGTGTTTTCATGTTAGTGTGAGCCCAGTGTCCCCAGCTCGACTCTAAATTGTGTATCAGATATAATGAACACCATCTCATTGCAGATATTTCTGTCAGATGTTTAATGAATATTTTCACTATCTTCCCTTCAAAGATGACTCGTTTTTCCAACTTGCTAGGCCTTTTAGCAGTGTTGCATCATATTAGTAGGTGTATTTGCATGAGCTTGGCCTTAATTTTTAAGAGTTTAGCTAATTTTTTATCAGCGCAGCCAAATCTTTTATACGTTTCATCTAAGCAGCTACTTTTGTTCTGTCCTTGTTTTATCTTGTTCTATAAAACACCGTGAATTGGGCCCATGCCGTGAGGCAATCGGGGAATTATTAAATGAGCACATTTATGTAAATGCATCACACCTCCATAAAAACTAGGACACTGTCTTAATTATTCAGGTAAGACAATAGCAACTTGTTTGTGGTTAACATTACACAATGAGCAAGCTACAGAGTTTGAAATTTAGAGTTGCATTTGCATTGAGTATGAGAAGAAACGTGCATATCAGATTTATCTTGTGGAGTTTGGTTTCCATCTAAAATGCTGCTAGTTTAGACAGTTTGTGAAGATTTTGTCTTTATTAAATGGACCTTTTTGTCTTTACATGAGCCAGAGTTGTCGATTTTCCATCCAGTCAAACCAACAGCCATACAAATCTCAGTGCTTCAAAGGTGGCTGTCTGGTGTTTAACAGAGCAGCGCGTGTCCTTGGTGGTGCCTGTCAGCGGCAGCCTCAGCTGTCATGTAGATTTAAGATGGCAGACCTGTGGTCTGTCGTCGTATCTAGGGGGAGATGTTCTCTGCCAGATGCTGTAGCCGCATAAACACACATTTCACCTTCTTTCCTTGAGCAACATCATCCAGAGTTGCATCTGGAATTGTAAACAGATTGTATTAAGATCAGGAAATGATTAGTGTTAGATTTAATTGAAGGAAATATAATTTCTGCTTGGGTTCACAAAAATGCCCTCGTATCAAGAATCCTGTTTCCCTGCTGCTGTGATATGACTCATTCCTGTGATTAAGCCTTTCTCTGCAGAACTGAGGGTAGGATGGTCACCCATCTTTATGTGGTACATATAGAGCTGCCTGTCAGTACAAGGATTTAAAGAAAAATGGTTAAATGTCATCAAAAGATGTCAGGGATAAACATAATTGTCAAAGCTCCTATCATTGTCTATACCCTGTTACTATTACCACTGATGTGGTGCCTCAGCTGACTCAGGTGTCACGACAGAGAATGAAATGAGAGGCAAGAGTAGCTTTTTCTTTAGCCAGCGTCTTGACTTCATCTTTCAGCACAGTCTGGTTTATGTTTTCAAATATTTGATTATCCTGGACACACGGCGAGACGACAAACCTGTCATGACATACCGAGACATTTTTATGAGACTGCCTGTGATTTAAGCAGAAGACATTTTTTATAGAATATCATGATACATACTGTAACTTCATTCCTGTTTTATTCCTTATTTCCTTTTGATATTAGACTGCAAACACATGAATCCTGCATGGTGTTATCTGTCATTTTCTGATAGCTTTACCTGAGGTTGTTTAATTTAACCTTTGCCAAGCATGAGCTTGGTGCACATTTAGCCACATTGATCTTTATCTTCAGATATCTCCCATTAAAGTCAACAGAAGCATGTCTTTAACACAAAGGCAAATCTGCTTCATGCAATGTCCAGCTCTCTGGGGTATAAACCGTGTGCACTTCCACATATTTTAGCTGAAACAAAGAGAGGCTTTAGTTTGAAATGTAAAGCATTGTATGAAAAGCCTTGTGTGTTCAGAAAAGGCTTTTACAGGTTGAGTAAAGGACTGCTAATCTTCCTTCATTCTTACGGACAAGCTTATTCTATGTTTCTTGAGCAGACAGATAAAGATGCTTAAGCCCTTCATTTCAGACATTGTCTCTTCCCACGCACTTTTTGAGTAGGCTTTATCGCACTTAGTCTTGTTCTTGGAGCTCGTTTCTAAGTCTTAGATTCGTGTTAAAGCTTTTGGACTTTTGTTTTCTCAGTGCAGTTACAGTTTACTTTGCATTATTTTCACGTTCTCTGATGCAGCAACTTGTGTTACATGAAGATCAAATCATTACAATTACAGTTTTCTGACCAAAGCAACATTGATTGTAAGGTCTTGAAACCTTGGACCTCAGTGAATTATACTGTTCATTGTAGGATAGAAGCAGTCTGGAGGGTCATTTCCCTCTGTTACTGACTTATATTAACGTTTTGTCCTGCTCAATCATATAAAAGCAGCAGTTAGCGGTCATTCTGAACCTCACAGAGCCAGATTGATTCTGTTTGAATGCTTTTGAGATATTTAAATCCCTCCATCCTTGAAATAATTGCGGGGACGCAAATTTAATTGATCAGACACATTTCCATAACTGCTACAATCATAGCTTTTCAGCTGTTCCTAATGAGGATGAATGGATGCATATTTATTGAGGATGGTTGTCAACCCTTTCAGCAACAAGAATGAATTGGCTGCTTCACTATAAGATAAGTAAAAGTAATTACAAAAGCTTGTAGAGAGAGGACTTAAAGAAATGTGCCCTGTATCAGCAGCACCATGCATGAGCTTTGGCTTCCAATAAAAAGTTGAATAAATTTAATTGTAGTTGGCTTCACGAGGTCAAAGCAGAATAAAATCCCAAATTAGAGTGTGTGTTCTTAAGGTGAGGTTTGAAATGTATGAGTGTGATCACCCCAAAATTCTTTGAAACCAACTTTCATGGTTCAAAGTAGCAGAGACAAAAACACTTATCATTATTCCTCTTGGTCTTTGCTCTTACAGTGTCTGCGGACGTTAGTGGGCCACACTGGGGGTGTGTGGTCATCCCAGATGCGAGACAACATCATCATCAGTGGCTCCACTGATCGCACACTTAAGGTCTGGAACGCAGAGACGGGAGAATGTATCCACACCCTCTATGGGCATACCTCAACAGTGCGCTGCATGCACCTACATGAAAAAAGGTATGGTGCAATCTCAATACCATCTGAAGCCCTGGTGCAGCTTTATATTAAGTGCTTCTGCAGCAGCTTTTGGTGTGACTTAACGATTATTTAATGAAGACTTTTCAGACTTTTTTAGTGCATTTTTGCATATTTATTGTGAACATTTGCTGTCTTTATGTTTTGCAAAGTGAAACTGAAAACCTTCTAACCTGAGAAAAAGCTGCTATTTCTTATCAACTAAATGAATAAGGAAAAAAACAAATGGTCAGACTAATACATATGAATAATATTTAGTTGCTCTCTTAACTAGATCTATGTAATAAAAAAGCTTGTATGTTTGCACATTATTATTAATACTGTGTCTAAGTAGCCAGTTGGACAGACAGGCACACTTAAAAAAATCAAACCGGGAGGGTTTTGGTGAAGGTTATGTTTCTGGACCATTTAACGTTAAAGTTTGCTGCAGTCAAAAACTCATCAGAAAGAAAGGAAAATAAGTCTGCTGTTCCTCTAGTATTCCTCATGATTGGCAACATATAACTTAATCAGGCAAAAAGAGCAGCTCCAGCACTGTAAGGGCACTGCATCTATGAAAGTGAGCATGTGATTTCATAGTGATTAAATAGACCCTGTGAGCCATCTTAAGTGAACCACTGCTCACTCTGTATAACACACTGGAGATTTAAAGTGCTCTTCTCGCCTTAGGGGCACCAAGATTTTTGTGTAGCATTTGATTACTCACTCAGCGGAAAGGCTGTGAGCTGCAGACAGTGAATAACATGTTGGTGATTTCCATCTATGTAGTGCTGCAAGGCATTTACTAAGTTACGAGTATGAGCTACATGTAGCTGCCAAATTTTTTTAAACAATTGTTTTTTCTTTAGCATCTAGAATCCATTGAAACTAAAGAAAACTCTTAGTATGTTCAGTAAAATGTACAATCTAACCACAATAACTTAAAAAAGCAAACCTGAGTACCAGTGGCTCGTAAATTGAATTTCCTTTTCTTGTAAGCTATAATACATCTTTCCATCTTGTATAAAGACTTGTCTTAAGGTAGTTGTTTAACTTAAATAGGATTTGCTTTGCATACATGCGGGAACATGAACGTGGTGCTATAGAAGAAAGAAATGTTCATTGCAGCCTCATTAATCTGTCAGTGCAGCTGCCACAGTATAAATGCAGACGTGTTTAGACTTCTGAGTTTAATCTTGCCAAACGTCTACTTTGAAATATTTTACCTGCGTAAAAAAAGTGCAGTTCAACATGAGCACACATGCTGATTTCACAGTGGATTGAACTGCTTGTCCTGGACTCGCCTCCCATCACTTCTACAGGAAATGTCTGAACCCTCTTTGCTTTTGCTTTCAGGGTGGTCAGCGGCTCACGTGATGCCACACTTCGTGTTTGGGACATTGAGACAGGTCAGTGTTTACATGTCCTCATGGGCCATGTGGCTGCAGTGCGCTGTGTCCAGTATGATGGGCGGCGGGTGGTCAGCGGTGCCTATGACTTCATGGTCAAAGTGTGGGACCCAGAAACGGAGACATGCCTCCACACGCTTCAAGGCCACACCAACAGAGTGTATTCATTACAGGTGAGTAGATTCTTATACACATTGCACGTTACTTTGTACATTATATCAAATACTTATAATGATATTGGTCTTACTCATTTTTTGTTGCAGATTATGTTTTGAATTGTTCTAAACATGTAGGCACTTAGACAGAGAGAGAGAAAGTTTACTGCACTGATGGAGCTTCTTCTTTTTGTACACCTTTCTGTGTTTGATGTTAAAGCAGTTGGGGCAAGAAAGATGAGCTTTCACAGATCAATAAAATTAATCAATGTCTCAAAGCTTAATCTTAGTGAAAATGCTGTGTCAGTAAGATGTTTTTGCCATCAACTGCGAGGTTGAGTAGCAGCTGCACTTATACTGACAACTTAAATATCAGTCTGTTAAAGCTTATGTTTTCTGTCTGTAGTTTGATGGGATCCATGTTGTGAGTGGCTCACTGGACACATCTATAAGAGTGTGGGATGTGGAGACAGGCAACTGCATCCATACACTAACGGGGCACCAGTCCCTCACCAGCGGCATGGAGCTCAAAGACAACATCCTGGTCTCAGGAAATGCAGACTCTACTGTCAAGATCTGGGACATCAAGACAGGCCAGTGCCTCCAAACACTGCAAGGTGAGGACATTTATTTGAATGTACAAATAATTGCATTTTATCTCAATGTTGGGAAGATCCAGCATATAAAAAATCAGAAAATAACTTTGTCATTTGCATTATTTGACATTGATGTAAGAACATAGAAGGTATGTGTTAATATGTTACATTCACTTGAGTAGGTTAGCAGCCTAAGGAGAATCTTGAGGTAAGTAAATTAGCAAAGTCAAATAGTCATTTGACTTAAAACAACATTCTATAATAATTTAATCTTATATAAGCTAAAAAATCTGAGTGCAAAACATAAAGATAAAAGCAGCACTAAATATACCTTTTCAACAAGGTTTATCTTGCTGAGCTGGTTAATGGATTATTATTGGTTTTCTCAAACTCTAATCATCAGTGTCATCTGGTTTCACCATCTCCCATCTTGTTTCTTATCCCGTGTTTGTTCAGACGTAGCGAGAACTCGAGTAGGACAGTTAGAAATCATTATGTAACAATGCAATCATGCTCTTTCCTCTGAAAACTACATTATATGCCAGATGTGCCCCCATGACGGTACCTTCATGTGTATTTGACAACTTCTGCCTCAACATGAACACAACACAAAGTGCTTCTTACGAAGCATTTAGAGCCAAAGACAAAGTATAGAAGTTGTCACATAGCTTGATCATGTTACACCAGTTAAATGGCCCGTTGGTGTGTGTGTGTGTGTGTGAGCCAGTGTTTGGAGACAGTGTTTTGCCAGCTTGCTAGTCCTGATTATAGTCTCATTTTCTTTGTGTTTGTCTAAATATTTCTAACTCCATTAGCACTTCTTAGTGTTTCACAGGAAGTTGGAAATCCTTTGCTGAATAGAAGAGGCAGCCACTAGTACCCCACCCCTAAATGTGCTCATTAGCAAACTACATCCCTGCATGCTGGTTCTTTAAACAGCAACGCACACAGCAGCTGAACAAAAGGATGCCCCAGCGAGAGCCTGAAGAGGGGAGGAGAGCCATGACGGGGGGAGGAGGACGAGCGTCTGTCTAGTTGACGAGAGTTGTGCAGTAAAGGACTGGGGGTCGGGGACTTTGTAGGTCATATAATTAGGTCAGCGGACATTTCTTCCATTCATTAGTGTGTTTTGATAAGACAATGGTCTAACAACAAGGCCATTCCTGTCATCTGATGAGAGCATAGGTAATGATGGAACGGGCTCTTTGTTGTGATAACGGAGCCGAGGGAGAGAGAAGCAGGCACGTTGGGGGTTGTGCAGCTCGCTGTTGTATACATCAGTAAATAACTCAGCCTTTGAACTAACCCGAGACAGACAGAAATGAAAATGTGAAATCTTCTTCACAGTTAAATTTAAACCCACATTTCTCTCAAGATGTAAAACCTGAAAGACATTTTTTATTTTTTTCTACTTGGATAGTTAAAAAGCAGTCCGCTTTCCAGAACTGGGTTCTGTCGTGTGTTTTTTGTGTTGGACTATTTGATTTCAGTGTTATATTTAAGCTTGACAGAAACCTATTCAGCGCCTATTTGCATTTACAAATAAAGTCATGTAAATGAGAGCAGAAATGGCTTTATCTACCCTCTGAGTCAGAAAACTCATACGGTTGTCTCAACAGCCTGAGGGATAAGACGCTTTCCTTCACCTTGCTTTTTTTACACAGTTTTTCTTTTTCGTTAGTTCTAATGTATTTCTTCCTCTCCTGGCACCACCACTTTCATTTCAAATTCCCGAAATGTTTTTCTTCCACTTCATTACTTCCTGTATTACAAGTGGCTGTTTTGCTCTTGAGTACTGTGAAGGTCGAGGACGTTTCTCCCTATAAAACTGATTAGAGGGAGTTTTGCCAACTTATCCTGACTAGTTGGGCCTCAAGAGCAATGTGCAATTACACTGCACTGAAACACAGATAACTTGGGTTTAACAAAGCCATTCATTCAATCATGATTAGTTAAAAGTTTTATTACAAAACTTTCAAATCTTTCTATTTGGTAAGTCAGTGCTATTTAGCACTACTTGACCTTTAAAATCTACTGAAACTGGGATTGGTTTGACAACAGGTCTTAAACAGGACTTTGAACTGCTATGTTTTCCTCATGTTCCTCCCTCTAACCATCTGACTGTCCTTGTTTCAGGTCCCCACAAGCACCAGAGTGCTGTGACGTGCCTCCAGTTCAACAAGAACTTTGTCATCACCAGCTCGGACGATGGCACGGTTAAATTGTGGGACCTGAAGACAGGCGAGTTCATCCGTAATCTGGTGACTCTTGAGAGCGGCGGCAGTGGCGGTGTTGTGTGGCGCATCCGGGCCTCCAACACCAAACTGGTATGCGCAGTAGGCAGCCGCAACGGCACGGAGGAAACAAAGCTGCTGGTGCTGGACTTTGACGTAGACATGAAGTGAGAAATGCGTTTGGGAAGGACGAAGTGAGAAAACAGCAGAGAAGAAGGGAATGAGAGGGTATGGGGGATGAGGTGCCTGGAAACCAGAAGGCCAACACCCACAACTCTTCACCCAAACTTGCTAAATCAACGGCCACAACAACAAACCGTGGGCTTTGCTCTCCTCCACTAGTATTACCCACGTCCCGGTTTGGGTAGATGTTACTGACAAAGACGCAGATCCTTATATGTTCAGCCCCTGCTTTTTGACCCCTTCCCACCTGAGTCAGGTGGAGCCATGGGTGGTCAGGATGGAAATAAGGCCGAGTATGGCTCAACCAGTCTGGCCCTTGATTGGTAGGTGGAATGAAGTGAAAGACTGGAACGACTGAACTGAAGTGACTCTTCACCGTTTTTGGTCCAGGGTCAACTTCGCACAGACTTGTTTTCGCTCAAGCCTGACAGATTATCAGATGTACAGAGATATATTATTTTTTAAAAGTCCCCCAAACCCCCCCACGCACACCTTCCCATCAGCGTGCATCCACAGACACACACAGACACACACAAACACTCAAGCAGCCAACTCAAAAGTGGAAAAACATTGAGCGTGGGTAAAGACTGGGGACGGTGGGAGATGTTGGAGGTGAATTTTCACACACAGTTACTCCTAAAGAGCTGCTTGATGTAGTGGAAAGGAAGTGTTTGGAGGGTTCAGCCTGTAATCAAGCTCATTTCTTTTCACTCCATTTCCGTTCTTTTTGTTCTCCACAGCATCGCACACAAACGCAACTGTGAATTTCAGTCATTTTCTGATTAATCATATAAAAGGGGTTTTCTTTTTTTTCTCTCCCCTTTTCCAGTATTAGAAACCCACCCTGTTTAGGTATGCTGTCTTTGTCGCAAAGTTTTGTTTGGTTGGTATCTTTTTGTTCTGTTTTTGCTGGTTTTATGTAGGTTATTGGTTCCTCCTTCCAGTTTTCCATGCCTGGGTTTGGAGTTCTGTCTCCATATGACAACAGTGCTGTCCAGCTCAGGTGGTTTCCTCAAAACCAGTGCTGTGATAAGAAGAAGGTTCTTTACTCTAAGCGCTGTGGATTAATACCCTCATCCCCTTCCCCTCCATTATTTTTCCTGAGTGGCCAAACCGTATTCATGCTGCTAGATGAATGGGGGGAAAGAGAGCGAGAGATGGAACTTATATTTGCTGTGACGTTTTAGTCCCAGGCAAAATTCCAAATTGAACTCTGTTTGGACTTAAAGTAACAAAACATGACAAGATAATATCCTATTTTTTTCTTTCATTTTTTTTCTTTTGTTTTTGTTTATTTTTTGCCACTGAAACTTGAGCCAAACGTGCCTCTACGAGGCTGAGAGGCGGAAGTGTGTCCGACAGATACCGATGGGATCGCCTGCAGAGAGTAAACGAGGGGATGTACACTGTTGGTGTGCGTGTGTGAGTGCATGAGTGTGTGTGTGTTAGCGTGTTATTGGGCAACTTGTAAACACATTCCTTAAGACGAAGCTTTTTCAGCCTGTTCTTTGGGGAAATGTACAAATGCTGTGTGGACTGGCGAAAAAAAAAAACGATGAAAAAAAAGAAAGAAAAACTCAAACTAGCAAATGTATCAATTTTAACACGTGAATGAAAGAACTGTCCGTATCTGTGTGTGATTGTTGTTCCATTCAAAGATGTCTAAAGCAACAGAGGAGACCATCATCACCTGACAGGTCGAGCTGCAGAGTCTTAGTGTTACATGTGTTGCTGTTAAAGTCACCGGAGGCAACTGCGGCCTTGTGGGCGGGAAAAATATTTACAGAGGCAACAAACGTGAACAGAAACATTGTAGCCAAACAATAATCGTCTCAATCTCCAAGAGTCACAACTCAAGCTGAACTGTGAAAGTGGTATAACACTGTATATTAAAAAAACGAGAGAAAAGAAAACAATCTTGCTCTATCTCCTCTTGTTGTTTTCTTCGTCTGTTTTAATTTATGATCTGGTTTGAGAAATCAGATTTGTTGCAGGTGTTTTCTTTTGTTCAGTTAATGTAAACTGCCTGGCAAAAAAAAAGAAAACAGACAAAAAAACCTGAAAGGGATTGTGTATTTGTTTGATTCACTTAGAATTTTATTTTCTTATAACTTAAGTGCAATAAAATGTGGGTTTTTCTTTTTTCATTTCAAGCATATCAGTTGTCTGTTTTTGTTCCCTCTGTGAAGGCATCTTATATGTTCAATAAAGAAAAGTATTTGGTTTAATACATCTGCAGAGGAATAATTTTAGCGTCCATCGCGTTGCAGGTTTCCGCTGCCAAATTTACAGATCTCCATGCTGTTACACTCCAGTCAACAGATTGTATGTTTGGATTTTGCAGCAGTGTGGTATTTGAAGAGATGGAAGACTGACATGACAACAACATAACCATGACACAACGCCTGTCACCGAGACAGAAAATCTGCAGTTAACGGCCTCGTGGTTGTTTGCCTCTGCCAATCTGTCAGGTTGTGGTTTACATCCATGCCTGTCCAGCTTCATTCATATCCCACTGAGGCCTTTGAATGAATTAAATAAAACTTGAGTTGTAAGATTAACTTGAAATCGCACACATCATGACAGAAGATTGCCGTTCAGATTGTGATGCTGCAGAAAAGAATCTGCATATTAAAAAGTGAAGTCTTTCTATTACTTTCATCGTATCTTGGTGGTTTTCACATTATACCCTTCTTATTTTAAAGGTGTTAAAAGG
This sequence comes from Pseudomugil gertrudae, assembly GCA_037177535.1. Classification (NCBI taxonomy): domain Eukaryota; kingdom Metazoa; phylum Chordata; class Actinopteri; order Atheriniformes; family Pseudomugilidae; genus Pseudomugil; species Pseudomugil gertrudae. The sequence goes on along the minus strand of JBAMHV010000004.1, from coordinate 11,751,195 downwards.
AGTTAGAAGTGTTTAGATAAACACTTTGACATCACAGTGAAGTCATCTGTTAAAAGTCAGATGACAAGTCTATCTGAGATGCTGTCATAGGGAATAGATTATGGAGTTATAGCTTACACCATGTTTTTGAGGTTACATGAGCATTTAACCTCTGAAATCTAATCAGGCCATCCTTGAGTCCAAGGCACCACCTCTATTAAAGCTTAATCTAAAAACTCTGAAGTGACTCTTAAGCATTGCTTGTTATGATAGACTGACCTATAAAAACTTGGTCATTTTTCTTGACAGGCTGAATTAACCCTTTTGGGTCTTATAGTCCAATCAAATGTCCTTCCAGCTTTAGCCTCCTGTTTAAGCACGGTTGTTCCTTTTTCGAAGAATATCTATTCTCACCAAAGAATTTGAGGTTCTACAATGTGTTTTTATGTCAGTGGGGTGACACTGAAGTTGCTATGTCAACTTATCAAACGCTGTTAAAACATTTGCGATATTAGATGTACAAATCTGGATAAACAGAAAATATAATGACGGGAACACAGCTCTTCCATCATAGGATGAAACATCCGATCAGAGCTCGATAGACCATGATGAAGTGTAAATATCTTGATTGAATACTTAAAATATTTCCAAATCTACTTTTCCTCATATGACCAACCAGACTTTTATGTGCCAGAAGCTGTAATTCCTCAAATGTCCACCTTGTTCCTGGCATCTAAAGTAAGTTGGTCCTCTGAAATCATTGTTTACAAATGACAGGGTGAATTTGAACCAAGCGGTGAGGTATCGCATTGTGCACAGTGACCTCTGGTTTCACAAATCCATCCCCAACATATAATTAAGGGTAAAAACCCTAAAATAAACACTAAGATTGCAATCCACAAACAGGTGTTGTCACTGTTGACACTGTTGATAATGTGTTCTTGTATTAGGAACCGCAATAAATTCTTCTCACTACTCTGAGAAATCCGGACTGGAAGCAAAAGAAGCATTTGTCATTAATTTTTAGTTTTACTGGATGTTGAGGAGAACAAAAGAAACTACAGTGCTCATGTTAATGCAAAGACTGAACAAACATGTTCACTTCTTAGTAGTGTGAAGGAGCACTGATGGACATGGACACACTGACCAGAAGGAGGGTCCATTTATTCAGGGAATTAGTTAACCAGAGAAAACACCAGTTGTCCTCTGATAACAGTTACCAACTTATCAATTTTTATATATTTTTTTAAATTTATTATATTTATTATAAAGGCAAATTAAAACATAAAGTTGACTCAGCACCATGTAAAATAAGTCCGATGAAATCACGACATACAGGAAAAAAGGTGAAATGATTTAACCATGTATGATAGAATAAAAGCACTAATGATAAAAAATATACTGTTTAAGAAGAACATGGCAAAACAAAATAAATCTATAATTCGTGTTAAATTACAAACTGATGATGATTTGAAGCCGTCTCTTGATTTTAAACTTGTGACTAAATCTGTAGTTGCAGTTATATTAGAAGCACTTCATTGTTTATGTCTATTTTAGATGTTTTTATTTACCAATATGAGAGTATGTCGTCAGATATCTCACTCGGGTAAATTCAAGGAAAGCAATGCTTGAAGACTGCATTCACATAGTCAGACAAACAAAGAAGGCTTCAGGCAACGAGTGAGTTTAATCCTGGTGGAATTTGATCAAAACTGTTGTGGCACCTCTGATATTTATTCCAACTTTGTAATTCTTGCTTTCATCCTGTGTGAGTTGAATGTCAGTGGAATGTTGTAAACATGCAGCATTCATTTTCTCTGTCTTATTTAAAACCCCATGAAGGTGGTACAGAAATAATCTGAATGTGACCCTTTGTCCCCCCCACCACCCCCTCTCAAGACCGTCATCTGTCATGAGGCCATGCAGCTTGAGCAGCAGCAGTAACAGAGTCTGTGCTGTGCTGCAGATTCCCTCCTGCCTGTTGCCTAGCGATGGCTCGTCTCTGGCCCAGCCTCAGAGCTCCGTGTCCACTGGCAGTAGAAACAGCATTGTGTAGAAGCGGCAACACGTCCTCAAATGAATGGATGGGATGGGGGGTGGGGGCTTAAATAGAGGTTGGGGGAATTACTTTGTGGAACTGTTTGTTCCTTGCATTCAGTTCTGTGTCACACAACAAGCAACAGGTTTCAGTAGCGCTTTACAATCTGTTCCAGCCTGCATCAAATCTACAATCCATTGCTAGGTTGGCATAACATGATCCATCTATTTTCAGAGCCTAATGAATGGCCTCAGAGATAATTATTAGCTTTCTGTTTTTAAAATAGTCATGATCCTTAAAAGAAAAGGAGGAAATTTGTGACAGATTTTATTAATCATAAGGTCTGCTATTGTTTCCCTAATATAGACTTATGAAAGCAAACAAATTTTGCTCATCATATGTTTGATGAAACTGCAAAGAAACGTGAAAACCTTTCTCCAACTACACATGGTATTATATTTTCTTTAAGGATTAGAAAAAAAAACAGTCACAAATCACAACTTGATACTGTGCACTCTACTCTTCAGTGGATTTTTGGTCTTTTTCACCATGAGTTGAAGTTCTTTGTGCTGTTTTCAGAGAGTAAAAGGACCTGAGGAGTAATACCACTCCACACACAAGCGGCCAGGAGTTTTTCTTTTTCTTTTTTACATTGAATCTTCTTTCTTAACAGCTAAACTCATGGTTGGCTTTTAGGTAAATGAGACGAGTCAAATTCTTCAAAATTGCACTTTGCAATACTAATGGACTAATGGACAGCTCATGAGCGTACTTTTTCTGAGTGATTGCTACCTGAAGCTTTTCTTTGGCTCATCTTGTTTTTGCTATATGCTTCCCATAAAAAAACCACGATGATCTGGACATATAGAAGACATTGATGTATCTCCCCCAGCAGTCCTTAACTGAACTTAAAATTAGGAAGTGATGAATCATCTCATTCCTTGAGGTTATTAGCCATTTATCTACGTTATCCTTACTGACTCAACTGCACTGCACTCCCTGTTGATGAATGAAAGCCTCTCTTTCTTCTCTCGGCACTCAAACGAAGCAGATCTGCTGGAGCCCTCAGCACTAACTCATCCTGCAACAAACAACACGCCACTGACATGAGAGATGGAAACAAGTAAGGGATGCTTCTCAACCGTGATGAATTTGATGCAGTGGGAAGCATTTAAAGGTTTGGATGTCAAGATAAAAGAGGTGGAGGTGTGCTCTTACATTTGGAGCCATATCCCTCCATCTCTTTGTTCAGTAATCCTGCCCTGCAGCAATGCAGCACCTCTCATTGCCAGTATTTTCTCAAAGGATCGAAGCATTAGTGGTTGTAGGTTCCACATCTCTGCTTAATCCGGTTTTGGACTTTTGTTAAAGAAGAAGAACTGATAAAGGAGCACCAAATTGCCATAACCAGCTCTTGGTAGATGATGCTGAATAGAAGTGAAGCACTGGGAGATCACTGATTTCCTTCTAAAAACACCTCTGACCTTGTCCTGTATATAAACCCACATTTCAGTGTGACAGCTAAATGAACTTTTGCAACCCCTTTGTTCACCTCAAACTGTGTGTTGTGTGAATTTGACCAGTCTGACCATTACCAACTTTACATTTGTCATGCACAAATTTTAAAACTGTTTCCTGAAAATACAACTGAGGTGCTACACTCTTATATGACAAAACTGGCTGTTTGATGGATTTCTGTTTGTCCACAGCTCAGCAGTGTGCCAAATCACAGTTTGTCTCATGTGGAGATTCGTCAGAGCTATTCCCCTTTTTTTTCTTTATAAATCTGGAACAGTTATTAACACCTAGGTGAAGGAATATGAGGCAGATCAGATCAGCAAAAGCGCTGTCCTGATGCCATTCATGCGCAGCTGCCACATCTTTATGAAGAATCCGACAGTGGAAAGTAAAGCTGCAGTCATCACGATCATCCATTTCTAAGAATCAGTACATTTCTATTTCTAATTATGGCCTCCATCTCAATAATTTACAAACCTGTCAGACTGAATTATAAACCAACGTAAGGTATAAAAAGCTTCTAAAATATCTGCGCTGACGCAACCAAACAAATATAGCAATTAGAGCATTGCTATTAGTACATAAAAAATTGGAGTTCATCAGTATCTTAACTCGTCTACCCTCGTCTCCCCTCAGTGGGTAGATGTCTTGCTTTTGATTCATACTGATCCTCCACCAAATGCCTGGGAGCTTGAGGGCCCTGTACATTATCATATTGTTCTTAGGATTGATCTCTTCTGGTGTGGCATGTCTGAAGTTTCGGTATCTGTTGAAGTGACTTCAACGTCCTCAAGTGCCTTCTCTAGTGTGGTAAAAACTTCCCCCAGTTCTTCAGTTACCACATGCAGTACTGTGCTTTCTCCAGCTCTTCTTTGAGCTTGATATTCTGATGTCCCTGAAGTAGAACCTGGTGATGGTAGGCTATATGAAATTTATATGGTAAATTAACCAACTCTCTCTGCCCATGTATATCAGAGGGGTCAATCTATGACACCATAGCCAGGGGCTTTGTCTGTGGGTTGTTCGATTGGGTAGGGATGGGGATTACAAATCCGCAAAGGCAGCTTCCCTGTCTACAGGTGCGCCACCATCCTTCCAACCCTCCATTCATGGGCACTATTCTCCACATCCTCAATGAGGCAACATCCAGACCAACCCTATGCCTGGTGATCGCAAGCCCATATTATGGCCTCTGGCTGGGGAGTCAAAACAACCTGATCCTGGGCCTGTAACCAGGCTGTTCCCTGAAAATCCTGGGAAGTACCTGCAACCTGCCCTCAACGGGATACTCTGAATGCTTTTTTCTTTTTTCTTACCCTCCACACTGGATAATGTGGACTTAATAATAATAATAATAATGCATTTTATTTGGAGGCGCCTTTCTGGGCACTCAAGGACACCGTACAAAGTACATGA
>JBAMHV010000004.1:11670197-11681170 GCA_037177535.1 Pseudomugil gertrudae | reverse complement strand
TTTGCAGTGGCAGACATTGTCTCAATACTGATGTGATCTAATAACAGATTTCTAAACTGCTGGATACAAATATTCTGCTTATTTTTCCAGTTTAGAAGGATAGTTTTCTTTGCAATGCATAAAATAGTGAGGATTAAATTTTCTAAACAAGATTTTATATTAAATTCACCCAACTCACCCAGTAGACACAGTTTGTACTTTTTTTAACGTGAGCAACGAGTTTGCACACATTTTAGTACACGCAAACCTTTAGTAAATCTGGCCCAATATGTTTTAGATCAATGTTTTGTTGTCCTTAAAGTAACCTCTTTACCTAAAGGTTAGAAACACAAACAACATAAAAAGTGATCATTGTTCATGACCACTGATCATCATAATTAATAAAACAATCAGTGGGGATAAAGAGAAAATTCTTTCACACAGAACTATCATCATATGGACATTTTTCTCCTTATAGTTAATAATTATCAATGCTACCTGAAATGAAAGGTTTTCCAAATTACATTCTGGATTATTTTCTCTTCCATAAACAAAGAATCCATTGATTCCATTTGCTGATGTATTGACACAACACACACCTCTTGTCCCTGACCATGGGTAGTCAGAGCTCTAAATCAAAAGCTTGTAGATCAGATTAATGAATTTATGTGGCTATTTAACAACAATTGTCAAAAGGAAAGTGATGACCTACACTGGTGTCAGCTAACTGCAGCTGTAATTGGGCATCACTGCCAATCACTGTCAGCATAAAGTGATGTAGCTTTGTTTGGAGTCTTGCCTATGTAGGTGCATTAACACGATGGATGCAGGAATGTCAGTCAACTGATTCTTTTCATGTCATTAAAAGTGCAACATCAGTGGATTCAGCATAATAGTTGCAGAACTGTAGTTATTTGTGCAGATATTTAGCTGATGGTTATATTTTTTAGGGGGCTCAAATTAATCTGGACTGCAACATTAGTGGAAAAAAATAATTTAATATTTTTTTTATCAACTGCAACTGGTCAGTTTCTTCACCCAACTGCTTTGGAGATTGTATGACTACATTGCACAAAACCAAATGTATGATCCAGTTATCACAACATGGGGATTTTTTCGGGACTCTCATCTTGACTTATCAACAGACTGTCAGGACGGCTGTGTTTTTAAAGCACACTCGGGTCATATTTGTGATAAAAGTTCTGGCACTTCAGCAGATTTAATAATAAAAAGAAAGTTTGCACACTCGGGGCAAGTAAATGGGCATGATTATAAATAAAATGCACAGTTTATTCAATTAGTGCATGCGGTACAGTGTGTAGGTGTAGTGGTAATTACGCTTGTTTAGGAAGTTTTCTTGTTCACCTTCTGCATGCCCATGTTCTTTGGTCATTATCACTTCTTCCAATAGTCCAAAATCATGACTGCTAATGGAAATGGAGATGTTGAATTGACCTAAGGGGTGAATGTGAGCATGCATGGCTTATTCTAATGGTCACTGTGATAGTCTGGTGACCTGTCCAGGTGGTACCCTGCTTCTAGCACTGCACATTTCTGCAGCTCTTCTCCTAATTTAAAAATGCATCCTTGTTAAATTACTGTAATACGAAACATGCAATGGTATTGGAAATGAGCGCCACTTTAAAAACTAAGCAAAAACATAGGACATACTTTTGTTCCCCATATTTTAATGTTTTCTATCTTCATCTACTTCCTCATACTGTAACTACTGCATATCTATTTCCCTTAAACGATTCCTAATGTGTTCAGACATGCAGTTAGTGATGCTACAGCTTGGAGCAGCTGTAAATCCAATCAGCTTACGTCTGAGAGCACATGCTTTGTGGCAGCTGTTATCTGAGTGCATTGCCAGGAATGCTACTATCAGAGCAGAACAGCCAGGAAGCCACAGAGGATAAGATCCCATCAGCCCCTGTGAGGAAGACTCCCTACACAGATAATTGCTCTTATTTAATTCCATTTATCACTAAAAGAGTTCACGTGTAGTTGCAGCTAACATGGATGACACTATTTTTTTTAATTGTCCAACACTTATTAATTACTTTTCTGATACACACTGTCTGAATCTTACTTTTCTATACATGACACATCAGGTATTTTATTACTTATTTTTGTTGGGTGTAAAGGGCTGCCAGTGGATCAAGTTCTTCTGAAACACTTAAAAAAAGCAAAGTATTTGGATTGAACATGATAGAACTGGTTTTTAATACTAAATCTTCTTATGACTGGAAGCTTTTTATAAACATGAAACACGGCTTAGTTAATCATTCTTCAGATTTATAGTTTTCACTGAGAATACAGAACCGTGTCTGTGCTGTGTTTACTAATACTTAACATTTTTTTCTAAAACCTGAACCTCATGTGGGGTCTTTCTGTGGGTAGTTTGCATTTTTTTGAAGTACCATAACCTGACTTTGCAGGGGACCTGCTTATTCGCTTGTGTGTGTCTGTGTCACGGTGTGTGTGTGTGTTTTGGAGGGGTGGGGGTTAACAGAAATCTGATTAGATTTTTTCTCTCTTTACCTGCACTAACTCCTGTTGAGTCACACTGCCATCAGAGGAGGTGATTCATCATAAAAGACCTTCACATGAGTATTTATCTTGTCTATGAATTGAAGTTCCGCCTGCTATATTGGTACAGTTTCCAAGGTAACAAAAATGTGCACTCTCATATCCTCACTAAATAGTCCATAATGTTTTTATTTTCTGTAGTACTTTTTTTCTTCATGTGAATAAATTAGTCGGGGACAGAAGACAAGGAACACTATGTGCTCATAAGCATTAATATTTTACAACTGATGTTGTTTAAACCCCTCAAATACAAACAAATCATATTTGATATACACCGTTTCTGAGACATTTTGCATCCCTTTATGGTGAAAACTTTACATAAAACCCTGTTGTTCACCATATGATACTGGTTTCCTGCACTCTGGTGAACATCAGAAAGCAGATTACACAATAATAATTTTGACCTATTCCATGGTAATACTTAGTAATTATACAGAAAAAATAAATAGTTTTTTCAGATATTGTTAAAGGGTCAATTAAGTTTTTGGATTTTAAAAATTGGTTGTTTCTGCCCTGTTCTTTTTAATTCAGCCATTAAGCGGTTAACATATAAAAAAAAAACATCACACACTCTGCTGTTCTAGTACCCTCCAGGTCATCATTTCTATGCCTTTTTCAGGAGTGTAAATTTATGTCTGCGAAACCCACAACTGCATGCTACACTTTCAGACCTAGAGAGGGTTCCTGACATACATGGAAGCGATGATTGAGCACCAGCACTCATGTACTGCATGGCAATGACAACTCAGCAAGAAGACTTTCTGTGTAATGATTTATAGAGCAGGAAGACTCTGAGCTGAACAGACTCTGCTACACATACAAAGACTTATAAACATCAATATTCATTTTCCAATTTAATTTCCTAGGAGATATATGAAAACAGATAAGTAACGGCATAACTCCAGAAGAATTTCTTATTGTTGTAAAGTGTTCTGTGTTTGTAGAGCAGTGCATGGTGTGATGTGGCAGAATACAGCACGAGGTGTGGTGTGCTGTTTCTAAGACAGTGGTATGGAGTACACGAGGAAGGAAAATACACCAAGGTGCAAACTGTCAGGAAGATAATCAGATGCATGTTCTGAATAAAACCACACAGAATGTTAAACTCTGCTATAGCACAAAGTCATTTTAAAAGGAGCTCGTGACAGAGTGGAGACTATTTGTTTTTCATTTGAGAGATTTATAAAATGATTCTGTTGGAAAAGTTGAGCTGCTGGGTGACAGGGAAATAGCCCGAGTGCTATTTTGAGCACCAGTCACTTGACAGCTCTGTGGCAACTGAGTGTGAAAAGAGGCTGAAACATGTTGCTTTAATTGAATATAAAATGCAGATTTCTATGTGCTTTTGACTTATATTTGAGGGGAGAAAGAATGCATGCCTGCTGAGAGAGAAAAATGGTTGAAAAAAAGTCAAATTCCAATTTGAACATTCAGATATTAAACCAAACTGTGTTGACCTTTACCTTTTTTAATAACAGCTATCACATAAAGCCATATATGGGAGTCTTAAGGATTTAATTTCCATCATAACCCATCTCCTCTAATGAGTTAAAAAGGTACTTTGATCTTACACTGCAGATTTCTTACAAAAGCTAAAAATGTCATTTACTGTAGCTTTAGAGAAGTAGCAAGTACAGGAAAATGCAGCAGGCTTATAAATCGGATATAAATATGTATATAAATATAAAAAAAAATAGATATAAATGATTTCTGTGCAGAAAGTATACAGATGGCTGTTTTGTTTTTGTTTTGTTTTTTGCAGTAGAGTTTGTGGGATTTTAAACTCTATTTACCCACGTTTTATATCTATACTGTCCACAGTTCTTGCCAGTTTTGTCTGCACCACTCTATCCAACTTTAGCAATTTCCTTCCACCATCCTCTGACATATTGGAAGCCTGAAGAGAGTAGATAGTTGAAGAACTGCCAGGGGATGGCTGTGTTGTTCTTTCTTCTCAGTGCAGCCGAAACTGATATCGAACCAAAGAAAAAGCCCTTTAGCCAGGCATGCAATTTCCAGCTATATAAGGCATTATGGATTTACACATTTTATAGCAATCTGTCATTTGTTACAGACCAGGGAGTGTCGCATGACAAACAAAGGTGTAATATAGACCTGGACACCGTGGGAGTCTGTTTATTCAAACAGTTTAAAACCCAGAATTCACATCAGCAGGCTAAATTAAACATTTTAAATGTTAGAAACATGATTATATGCTGTCAGTTTAAATTAGATATATTGTGCATCTTTAATGTCTGCATGCATGTGGATCGCGAAAACACGAGAGAAGGTAATATGCAAGTAAATAGTAAACATGTAGAAACTATGATTGTGCTTCTCCTTCAAGAACAAAGCTTTTGTTCATCAAGACACTGTATTTACTGCGCAAAACAGGATGCAATCGTTTTTCTATTTCAAATATAGTCAGAGACAAGGCAGCGTCCCACTGCAGGGGTTGAAATCAGTAACACTGATCAGGTTTTTCTGTTAGGTATGCTCCTTCTGCAACACACATACACACACACACATCAGTGAAAAGTTGTTCCAGGAATAGGTCTATATGAGGAAATTTTATTACACAAGTTTTTTTTTAAATCCTATCCTTTAAGCAGTTTGTGGTGACAGGAAGCAAAAATAATCTCCTCTGTAGAGTCTCATTACGTAGCATCCAACATTTGTTGGATGTCTCTTAATCAGATAGAATCCATGTAAGTACAGATGTGCTGTGTGATACTAGCATCCATTTAGAGCTTCAAAGAGAGCCAAAAAGGAAGTTAGTGAGCAGATCATATACAAAAACAGGAAGTTTGAGTCTAAAATAGCCGGGAAAAGTTCTTCAATCCCACTTCTGAGAGTGGAGTCATGTTGGTTTGGTTTGTTACTGGTTAACAATGTGAATTCTCATTTTTTTAAAAAAGAAACTAAGTTATAAAAAAAACTTTGACAAGTTATGTTTTGGTGGCTCTCTTTAGGTTAATATGGACCAGTTCAGTATACATTTAGACAACTATCTGTGTTGGGAGCATGACAGGAATTTTGATGGGTCAGCCAAGACAACATCTACAAATCGGGCCATTGAAGAAAACCTTTATTATCATCTAAAATGCCTCCATCCATCCACTATCTGAACAGTTATTCCATTGAAGGGTCGTGGGTAGCTGAAACCTATCCAAGCAATCCCTGGGTGAGAGGTGGGTAGCTAAAATAACTTAAACCTCAAAAAAGATTCAAGATTGTGAGTGGGTTCACCAGAAACACTGTGAAACTTTGTTTTAAATGGCAAAATAATAACTCTTCTGATGTACTTACTTGTTGGCTTGCCTGCCCTGTCTTTGCCTTTTTCCTTCCTTTTTGACTACTGTATACTGCAGGTAAAACACTGAATAAGAAAGTACTTCACCAAGCCCCCCTCAATGGAATAAGGAGAAAAATGAAAAAAATAATCAACTTAAAGGTTATACTCTTTCACCTTTGACATTAACACACTTTATGTCCTTTTATTCCTGCTAACAGAAATGGAAATTAATTTGATTCCTCAGGCAAAATGTGGAAACGCTTCTGACCATTTCTATTCCACTAACAAGGATGCCACCGATCTCAGATAACAACCTGTGAGTCATCATCTTCTGTGACTCACAAGGGGAGACTGAAGGGAGGAATTCTGGGGGAGAGTATGCCAACTATGTAACTGTCACGATTTCATCTTACAGACAAAAAAATATGTATCCACACAAAATTTCAGAGCTACACAGATATCTTTAAATTATGATATCCTAAAGTGTCTCCTGTGGTTTGGCACATGGCAAATACTGCAAACATTCATCTTGTCACGTTTGCTCATTATGGAGAAGCTGCACACCAGATGTGGCTGGATTCACACTTTTACCCAAGGCTGTATGACTTGCCAGCCTCTCCCTCCTCAATCACACAAACAAATGAGGAGCAGTTCTTCACAAATGAACAAGGAAATAGAGTAAGAGACAGAAACGGAGAGAAGAAAAAAAAATAAACAAAGCCAAAAGCGAAGGCAGGTGAATATATTACATGATCAAGTGGGTAGCAAGTTTCATTTGGCCCGTGGGCTTTGAGCTGGCATATTCCACTATGTTATGATTGCAAAGAGAGCAGACATGTCCTCTTTACAGATTTCCCCCTTAGAAACGTTATTTGTTATTTGCTTCATAATACAAAAATATTTGTATTCTAAAAACATGAAAAATTATACGAATGTTTTTTTCTGTTAATAAGTAAACTTCATGCAGCCAATCAGAGAAATGTTAAATTGGTCAAATATGATTAAGTTGTACTTCATACTCAGCTGAAACATAGAGAGATGTCTGGTGTTGTACCTTATTTCTTATGGAATGCATATACTAATAGTTTATGAACAGTACAAATGGCATGCAGTTAAATGTTGGACGATAGAGGTAAAAAACGTGATAATGGGAAAAACAGTTCTAATTGCAGCTTATTCTGAAGACCACCTCTGGTTACATTGGCGTCGCAGATGGTGAAACTGCAGAGAAGCAACAGTGAGTTTAGAGCTGATTGATGAGGCCAGAATATCTTGTAATTTGACCATGATGCATCAGCTCAGTGGGGCCTGAAATAAACTGCTGGCCCATCCACATGTTTCCTCTAAGATTTCTAAGGAACTGTTTTGTATATGTGCAAAGTTTTAACTGGTAAGGCAGTTCATTTGTGTTTATTGTATAATCTTTATGCTTGACTTGCAGGGAAGGAAATAAAAAAGAGTTTGACTTTATACACAGCTACAATTCCAGTATGCCAATACAAACAAACAAAACAAGAGGTTTTACATTCTCCAATAACTTTATGAACCGTAAAGATTGTTTGTGGTTTAATAGCAATATAAATGTCTTTTGGAGTGGACAAATGATCAAATGATTGATTGTTAAGAGAAAACAAAGCATTATCAATAAATAGTAAATGGATGGACTCATACTTATATAGCGCTTTTCCAGTCTTATCGACCACTCAAAGCACTTTACACTATATAGTCACATTCACACACACACACTCACACCCCGATAGGCACATCGGGGGGCTAGTTGGGGTTCAGTGCCTTGCCCACAGACACTTCAGCATGTAGTCAGGGGAAGCCTGGAATTGAACTTCCAACTTTCCAGTTGAAAGACAACTGCTCTTCCACCTGAAGCCTGTTGTTTCCAACCTGAAACAACATAAACAAATAAATGCTCAAAAACTGTGCCACTGCTCTACATTAAAAAAACATTATCTTCTTTTTTCCAAATATGAGAATATTTTCATTTGGATGTTGATATGTATATAAAAAAAACTCCTTCAGAAATGAAAAACACCAGCTGGCCATCTTCCCAATACCATCGACTTCTAACTCACTGAACTGCTTGAGCCATTAAAAACATGATTGAGAAATAATCATGAGGTGCAGCTCTAATTAGCACCTTAATCAAGAGCCAAAGCAGAAGACTAATTAGAAAAGTGAAGAGACAGCGCTTTCCCGTACCCTTCCTCTTCAGCATTAACTGTTTTGTGCCATTAATTCACTTTCTCTCGCAATATAATCATGTTTTGTTTTTATTTTTTTTAATCAATCTACTTACATTATTCCATTATCTTGGAATAAGTCCTCGAAATCTCCTCCTCATGAAATGACAGCAGTGGCTGTTGTATTTGATTATTTTATACATGATTATTTATTTGAGACATTAACATTTTGTTTGTGTTGTCATTATTTTTCATATTTTTATTTATTATTTTTAGGTAACACTTTACAATAAAGACCACAAAATGTGTTTAGTTATTTGTTTCACTTTACTTTAGGGTACACAAATACAGTACGTAATGGTCAGGTACCAATTAAGTAATGAATTGCTCCTCAGTAAGTACTGGGTAGGATGTTTCACTTTATATGAAAGAGTAAACAAAATACATATTAGCCAGGTAATGAGTTGGCACTCAAGAAGTAATGGTTAAGTGAAGTTAAGATGACATTACGAAATACATCCTTCCTGGTTTTACAAAAGTCAGTATCCATTTAAATCAGGAACTACTAGGAAACCTGGACGTGTCCATGGTATACCATGCTTCTCGCCTGATGATTGCTGGGATAGACTCCTGCTTTTCTGCAACCCTAAACTGGACAAAGAGTAGAAAATTGATAAATTACTAGGAAAAAGATTTGTCACAACTGCAAACTGTTTGTTCATTAGTTCAAAATAATTCTAGATTTCACATGAAAAATATCTGTAATTTTTCTGATAACTGACCAGTTTACTATTAAGGCTGGAGTGTGTTCACCCATAAGTACTGGTTAACTACCAATGAGTTCCTGATTAGTACCTCTGTAACTCCTTAGTAACTAAGTAAGTAACTAAGCAAATTGTGTGGCCCCTATTGTAAAGTGTTACCACTTTTTGTTTAAGTATTTTTTTTTTTTGCCTGGTTCAAACAGGTTCCTTTTCAAAAGCTTGACTCGAAATTAGAACGTGTAAGTACCATTCGGTTGTAAATAAATCCCTTTAAATGTCTAAAAAAAGAAGATGAACTATAAAAGATATTACAGATAGTACAGATTACAGTAAGGTGTCACTTTTTACAGATTCCTACAGGCATGTGTGACACGTGGGCATGTGGTCTGTATGTGGTTGATACATTTTATAACCAATAAGAAGTTCAGCATTCTAAAAGATTCAGCACTCTTTTGCTCCATCACAAGAACTGAAGCATAATTGTTGTAGACACGCACAGCCAGTTTCTTTTATCTGCTGGTACCATGACTTTGTGAGGGAATAATGGATTTCTAATCAGATTATGAGCTGTCACTGTGTTGTTTCAACCTGCAACAGACTAAAGGATATTTGGGAAATTCTATTCTCCATTTCTTCCATTGGGCCCGATGTTCTTTCATCTTATTGTCTGATGAAACATGTAACTTCAAAGGCTCACATATTTTTCGCTGGAGAATCTCTGGTTCAAGGAAATGAAGTAAACTTTTTTTTTTTGCAGCATGGTACCTCCACATGCATAGGCTGCTCTGTTATGTCTGAGACTGCATGTTGTGTGACGATTACACACAAAAAAGAAAAAAGTTTAAAATCTTAGCAGAACATTAATCTAATCTGATGCTGCAAGGAACCGAATTTAATAATCTTGAGTGAAAATAATCTAATTACACAAGGACTGTGTTTGTGCTGCATCTGTACATCTATATCCTCGTGTCTCTGATTATCTTAACAGTGTCTGAAATGGTTTTATTCATGTGCAGTGCTAGACAGAGATAATACTATTTCAGTCATGGTAAAATCCAATTTCTCTCTACAGGATCACATACTATTGTCTGAGGATGTCACATTGCATGTACTTGCTGCAGCGTGAGGTGGCACAGATGAAGTAGGGTAATGTATTTTTGAGGTCACTCAATTAACATTTCAGGCTGATGTTTGTTGTTGATTTCAGCTGAACAATGCATCTTTAGAAGAAAAATAAATGAATGAACAGCCATTTTCATTCTTTCTAAATAAGCCAGAAATGTATTTTATGCTGCAAATTTACAGGTTATGTGTAGCCTAGAAGCACTAAGAGACTAGTTAGACTTAGACTAGTTATGTAATAGACTAGTATGTTTACAGAAATGTACATTATGGACCCAGTTACACATTTGAAGAAGTCTAAAAGGAAGCCTTTTCTGAACCAGGGATTTATTTATGGACAGTTTGCATATTAGTAGTTTCTCCTAGTCATTTGTTTATATGATAGATTGTATTGGGAAAACAGGATATTTGGACTCATTTTGAATTAGCAGAAATGTAATAGTTGTGCAACTGGGATAATGACAGTACCACATCCAAACACGAACATACTCATACATTTACACATAACCCTTTAGCTGATGAAGGCTAATATCCTTTTTAAAGATTACTCTTGCATACAAAATAGAGGGATTGACTTCCAGAAATAACAGCATGAAATTAAAACATCATTTGAGTCCATGTATTGGCTGCATGGTTAAAATCCATTATGTGCTGCCTGTGTGCATGGCAGGAGAGGACAGAGAGAAGTAAGTACGGAGAGAATATAGTGGCATGTTAGCCTGGATAATTAGTGCTTCCACTGAGGAATGAGACTTTAATCAGCAAAGCTAGGTGCTGATCATCAATGTTCCACACAGTACCATCAGCCAGTTAATCAAAGTCACTGACTCACACGCTTGTTAGTTAGAGGCAACAAGAAGATAGACAATTATTCTTCAGTCAGTAGACTGATAGCATAGCTAACACACACACACACACACACACACAGACACACACCCACACATACACACACACAATAGATCCCGGGGGGCACAATCCCGTACCGGAGTGTGGACCAGGCCACCATCCCGGCGGCAGGTCCAGGCC
>JBAMHV010000004.1:11633430-11643533 GCA_037177535.1 Pseudomugil gertrudae | reverse complement strand
GTTAAGCAAATCTAGGTTTATTGGGTAAAAAATATATAATCTGGCTGTTCCTAAATCATATACACATTATCAAATGACATGTGCACAAAAACATAAAAAATTACTTTGCTGTAGCTCTTTGAAATGTTTGTTGGCTTCTTCCACCAACACCTCAAATTTCATTGGATCAAACTTATACTTTCGCTTGCGGTTATGTGAAGTTGTCATGATGACATCATGACACACGCTAAATCCTCATTTAAATAGGCGTGTCTCCGATACTTTGAACTCGCTGTCATTTGCGTCAGCAATCTTAGTAGATCACGTACTAACCACGGTCCCGCCCCACACGCTAAATTCCAGATTCCACACGCTAACTAGTACACGCAAATTGAGATCTTAGTAGATTTGGCCCTATGTTCAAGTGCGTTTACATTGACAATTACACACTACATAGTACGTGAAGTAGTGTTAGTAGACTGATTGAGACACAGCCAGTTTGTAGCAGTACAAAGAGGGTGTGTGACATATCTTCAGCAGTAGACAGAGCCAAACGCAACCTGTTCCACATTTCTTTTGTATCTTGGTTCCACCGAGTGTCTGCACTAATTACTCATTTGGAACATGAGGGAAATTGGCATAAAATTTTAAGTAAAAGAAGGAAAAATATATCAAGAGAAAAATCAATATAAGGCAAAGTTTCTACTGTGAACAAATGAAGTGAAATTCAATTGAATCTTATATTATTTTTATTAATTTATGTTTTATTATCAATCAAATTATTGCTGCTGTTCTACTGATTGGAACATATGTGGTCTGGTTTCTTAGCATTGCCTCATGTGTGACTTGAGAATTTAAATTTTTTTTTTCTTTTTGCGTAGCTTTTTATCGCTTAGTGCTTTGTAATAAGAGAGTAACTCAACTCCTCCATGTTGGACCAGAGCTGTAATCTTGGTCTCCTCTTCAGTGAGCATTGTGTTGTAGTGTATAATCCAGTTCAATGCTTTCCAGATGCCCAGACTAACATCCAAATTGGAGGCGGTAAAGAGGCAGTTCTTCCATTGGATGAGATACTAACTGGATAAATAACTGTGGGGCATCCAGGAAATGCTACAACAGTGTACTACAATGACAGGGCAGGACAGGTTGAGGACGTTTTAGAAGCTGAATTTTCAATATTAAATATCACTTTAACACTGCACAGTAATCAAGGTCTGAGAAACACTGCCTGGAAGCAGAGGGAGAAGGGGAGGTAGTTAAATCCTGGGGGGGTTGGGATGTCTGTAGTTGTGTTAATGAGTATGGGTGCGTGTGTGCGTAAGTTAAGTGTGCGAGTCTGTGAACTCCTTCTCAGTTCACATCTTCGGTCTCTGTTGACTGATCAAGGAGCAGGGTGACAGGTTCTCCAAGTTGTTATCTGTCCCGCGCACAAGCTCAGGAACTGCAACCAGCTTGTCATTTGAGCAAAACAGGCATCCAGTTTGTGATTTAGCTCATGCATTGCTTGAATCTGAGTGCTGTGAGCATGATTCACACTTACTACAGCAACTTGCAGCAGTTCCAAAACTTGCAATAAACCAGAAAACTGCCAATTCCAAACAGCAGAAACCCAGTTATCATAAATTTAATTATTTTCCACATCTTAGACAGAAAGAAACTACAGACACGTGACTGCATGATCATATATCCAGCCGTGAATGTTCCACACGGGCAGACGTTCTCCCTTCTGCCTGTTCTTTCAGTAGAAAAGAAAAGAGACCAGCTGACCAGATCCATGTTTTTACATTTTAGATTCAGGATGGAAATGTAGAGAGAGGCTCAGATTGATGGAGTGACAAAGACAGAGAAGCTGCAGGGAAGAGAGAGAAGGGAGCTAGAGAAAAAGCATCCGCCTACCTTGAGAACAATTAAGAAGTAAGTCTTGGAGTAGTTTTGTTTAAAAAAAAGTGACCAGTTCAAAATTGTATAACAAATATGGCAGAGATAATATTTGCTGCTTTGTATTTATGTATCATTCAAACAGTGTGTGAAAAAATCTGTTGTAGCAAACAGAGAAAAGGTATCAAATCCTAACAGTGGTTCAGCAGCATGAACTTTAAGACATTCCTCACCCCTCCCTGTTGTTTCCAATCTCTTTGCATTCCACCTACTCCCTTTAAAAGCACTGAACCCTCTGTGACATCTCAACAAACACTAACAGTCAGTATCAGACAACAAGTGCAGTTTCTCATAGCAGCTAGCCTATGGGTCAAAATCATCTGCTTCTCATCAGCAACCACCCAGTGTGATTCCCACTGAAAGCATTAAGGTCAAGACCCTTCTTGTTGATAATAGTAAATCTTACACAGGATATGTTTCACACAGGCAGAGCTGCTTTGTTAACACCTGATGTGATGCACCTTGTCCAGCATGGGCCAACCACATACAGAGTTCTTGCACTTGTAGTTCTCCTCTGTTAGGGTTTTTTTCTCCTTTGTGTGATGGTCTGTCCCTTCTTTCTATCGCTCCTGTGGGTGCTTGGGTGGAATCAGTGTGGTCTCTAACTCTGGGAAGTTCACCCTCCACACCCGAGTTCTTTCAAGCTCATCAGCCCACTGCTTTTCTCCTCCACTCATTGCCAGATGTCAGTCTAGTAACACGTTCGATGCTAACTCTTGGCAAGAAGTTTAATGTTTTGCCTTTTTGCACTCTGCATTATCTGACTCACATTGTTCCTGTCTCCAGGAAAACCTGTCTCAGCTGATCTGTCAACTGTGCTTGGTTGTCTTTACTTAATCTGCCTGCTCAGTCCACCTGTCAGCCCACCGTCAACCTGTCTGCCAATCTGGAAAACCTGAACTTTGAGTAACTTTTGCATATCTGCAGCGATTTTACTTCAACTTACCCTATAAAATGTTCTGTGTTTGAATCTTTTAATACGGTTTTCAAATCAGTCTGGTTTGTACATATTTTAGTTCATTTATATTTTCAGTCTATTGAAAATCCTTTATATCCTTGTTTTTTACTTTTTACTTTCTCTTGGGTTGTTTTACTTTTTTAATAGAAAAAATGACATCTAATCTCTATTACAGCTAAGCAACTAAAACTTAAATAAATAAAATAAATAAAACTAAAGCAAATAAAAGGTTTCTTGTCTTTTAGTAATGTTTAATAGTTGCAGAAACTCTTTCCACTAATGACACAATGGTTTGTAATAAACAGCCAGCATTTTTTACCCCAACTGAGAACCAGGACACGCTATACTGATTACATCTTGCGGCTGGCCTGGGAAGACTATATATATATATATATATATATGTGGCATTTGTTTTCAGAAGAACTCCCCTCCTCTCCCTCAAAGATGCCCCAGCTGTGCCTGTGTTAGGCTGTGGGAACAGACTGCTCCATAGTATGTTGTGAATAGAAGGCCTTTGCCCCTTGCCAATCCTGAAGTGAATCTACCAGCAAACAGGTCTTTTTCATTTATCTTTTTTTTCACACATGCACACACTTTTCACAGTAGTTCTTTCGCTACCTTTATCTGTCTACCCACTTCATTTTATTCATTTTTTGTCACCACACTTCTTATACTGCATGCTCTCCCCTCATACAGCCTCGTAAAATACATCTTTAGAAGAGGAAAAGGGAAGTAAAGAACAATGAAAACTCTGCTGTGTATGGGTGTAGCGATTACTTATGTTTTCAGTAGTTTTGCAGAGAAGTCTTGCAGGCTAGGGTGTCTATTGTGCAGAAATGAACTTGGTCATTTGTATTTTCCCCAGAGGTCAACTCCAGACTCTTTTCCTCATCCCATTTAGGAGGCTTATAGCCCTGGTGGTCCAACTTATTCTTACACAGGACAAGTCTATGAAGCTATGGTGATTTAGTGGTTTGATGTGGCTTGATTGAGCCCCACCATAGATGAGAAGCCCTTTGCTTTGCCGTTCTTGAGAGGGTTGAAGAGAGATGATAGAAGAAAGGGTGGGTTCAAGCAGAACCCATTAAGGGATAATAGACACACTATGTAAAGAGAGAGGGCCAAAAAATAAAATAAAATGTGTTTTTCAACATTTGCTGAGATACATTCATGGGCATGCATACCAATCAGCTTTACTTTGAAATCTATGTCTTCAGTCTAATTGCTCAATCACAACATCACAGATCACAACTTTAAACTTAGTTGTTTACATTATGAAAACCAATTTAGAGATCTGATAGACCAAAACATAAAAGAAGAAAACCAGCTGCCTTGAAATGCCCTAGTTCAGTCAGAAACTCATTTTTATCTTTAAAAACTGATGATATGCCTCAGGTGCATTATTGATAGCTATGTTACACATATATTGCTGATTTATGTCTTTTGAGGAGTCAGCTTACTCTCAGTGATCTGTGGTACGACATGGCCCCATACAGCAAAAAAAACATGCAGAATCTCTGATCTGCTAAATTAATTGCTAATTGCTGAATTTACAATGATAATAAAGCATGTAAAATTTAAATCTAAACTATTCATATGAATGTTTTTATATAACATTTTGAACTTTCCTGTTAGTATTATATGATTTTAATTTGGTTTTTGTGGTGTTGGATAGCCATCTGTTTCCATGTTATTTTCCTGACTGATGGCTGTTCGTAAACTACAAGGAAAAGGTTGATGACCCCTGTTCCTCTGTTACTGGCCAGTGTGAGGTAGCCACTCAAAGACTGACAAGTAGCAGGATAAGGGGGGAGGAGGGCCAAGAACATTGAAACAGTGGAGAGAAGACGTGGGTACACTGATGTGGATAAACGTGTCTGCTAAAGAAGCTAAGCTTTGTATAATCAACTGGAATAGATTAAGGAAATGGGTTCAATTCTGAAAAATCTATGAAAAATTCACAACAGGTATGTCTTATTTTACAGTGAAGCACATATTATCATGGGAGATCTGGGAAGGTTCTAACCAGGACTCATCTGTATGCTGGCCCTGTGCCGTGAAACTGAAGAGGGAGGTGTTCATACAAAGAGCATCAGCCACAGCTGCTTGGGATCATGAATTCAAGACCCCTCACAGCAGTGGCTAACGGAAAATTCTACTGCTGCGAGTAACAAGGCATTAAGAGGACTTGCAGTGTTTAGGAGGAGAAGAAGAAAAAAAAACAACGACATGAATACATGCGCACACAAACAAAATTCATGAGACAAAATTGAGAAGCTTTTATCTGGAAATTTCTCTTTCACTAAGCAATCATTTGCAATTAAAAACAGCAGCCAGTTTGTTCTGAATATCCGTGTTGCAGTTTCTCATGTGGATTGGTAGCAGGGACACAGATATGAGCCGGGATCAGATGTGAATGATTTCAGCGCACTTCAAGTGGAGATTGAAGGATTGCGTGGATGCTGCTGATTCTTTACAGCAGTATCCCCAGCAGCTGTCACAGTTTAGCACTAGCCATTGTCAAAACAACGGCCCCAGGTAAGTATTCTGAAAATGTCTTTGCAGGCCAGATCTTTGAGCACAGCAGCAGAGCTGAAGTGCAACAGCGTGCTGTGTCAGCTGGTTACAGGTACAATGTTCTCTGCTTTCAGGCATCCACAGAGAGTCTGTACTGCACAGATGATTTAATTTAGGCAAGGCAAGTTTATTTGTATAGCACCTTTCATGTACAAGACAACTCAAAGTGCTTTACATTGAAACAGTAAAAGCATAAAAGCAGCAGAAATCACAATAAAATCATAAATTAAACAAAAGTCATTAAAAGCAGATCATATAAAGTTGCCGTGCTGATTCATTCATAGGCACATGAAAAAAAAATGTTTTCAACCTGGATTTAAACTTTTCTACAGTTGGTAAAAGTTTAATCTCCACCCGCAGTTTGTTCCACATATTTGCAGCATAACAGCTAAACGCTGCTTCTCCATTTAGAGATCCAAAGTCTGTCAAGGAAGTCCTTCTCAAGTTGCACCTTTGCTTAAAAAATGTGTGATACACCTATTAGTGATTTACATGTTCACTAAGCAGAGCAAGTGGGATGATATACACACTGCTTCTACTGAAACCAGTGCATGCGTTGTCACACATCGCTGGTTGTGTACCGTCTAAATTCCGTCCAAAGTCACTCCTGTTTCCTTAAAATGACTTTTGCTTATCACTAATTTGCAACAGCAAATAGGCTTGAGAGCAATACCACCTGGATTTCATTTTTGTAATGCAATTACAAAACCTCTTTAATGAATGTTTCTACAAGTATGACAACCTAGTTTTAATTAGTTTTCTCTCAGCTCTTCTTTAGTCTAATAAAGCAATAATACTATAATCACGGCACAAAGAATTTCAATACTAGAAAAAAAGAAAGTGACTTCTTCTTGTGAAATTAATTAAAGGACACTTTGATTTATTTATTAATAAAACATCCTTTGGGATTATAATAAACTAAATCACAGGCATGAGTCATGTTGCTTGGACATGTTGAATCAAGCCATTCCTGGATTTAAAGATGACAAAGTATTAAAAACATATTTTTAGCTTTCTGACATTGTTTAAGAGTGATATGCTTAATGCAGTCCATTTTAGCTACTAATACATCCCATAACAATGTTTTAATACAATGTTGTTCTGATTTCATGCACGATGAGTTCACACTAAATGGTCGTCCCAAAGTATTGCCTAAAAGGACAAAATAGAGTGAGTTAACCTATAGATGTTTCGGCCCTTCACACATCTGACTCAAATTAATAGAATTTATACAGAATTTCATTTCAATAGGTGCCTTTTTGATCAATTTAATTTGAAATTTGAATAAAGTGTGCTGGAGCAGGGAAGCACCTAAAACCTGCATGAAGGTGACCCTTGAGGGCCAGAGTTTGAGATATCTGGTGTTTGTTTCAGTGCATTTCCCTACGATAGATGGTAACAACAGCAAAGTTAGGCTAGATATTCCTGCATGGTCCACCACTGCTGTATGGAGTTGTATTGAAACAGCTGTAGACATCATAATGTCATAATGTGCATGGATGAGGTTGAGGATGGCAGTGTGCGTACAATGGGGAAGAGGGGGTTGATCTTGTGCAACCCATACCTCAGAATAATGCACCCGTAAACCACAAATATACATAACATCAATGTACAACAGAAAAACAGATTTACTGCTACTGTATATCATTGCTTACTGATTTCCTATCTGGTACACGTGGGGTTTTTGGTTTTCTTACTTTCTGTATTTTAAAACAATTTTCTAATACTTTTCTGAACTTTTCTGACTCTACAAATGTTGTTTTAGAGTCTCACTTTTTGTATTTACAAATTATTTCTGCAGTTTGGTGCTGTATTTCATATCTACTTTCATATTTCATATCTACTATGTTTTGTAAACGGCATGCAGACTTTTCAACAAGCTCACTTTTAACTAATAAAAATGTATTCAAGGCTTCAGTTATCTTGAAAAAAAATTACACTTTCAAGGCCATTCCTAAATATTTTGTCAAGTTAAATATTTATAGCACAAACTTATTGAATTGCAAAAAAAATTCAAACCCACAACACTTAATACAAAGGCAGCACTGATGTATTGATAGCCTATACTGTGAATATCTGCTGCAATACAACTCAGACATATACTTTTGTCAACTTGAAATTGGTCAATTTTCTTCTGTATAAATAAAAGTGAGTCACTGGTTTATTTTTATCACCATGAAGAAGGACCCCCACTGACTCCTTCAGACTGAACTCCTTAGGAAACATCACACAGGAAGAAGACAGAAAGGGCTCCTCCCTGTGGTGAAGCTCCAGCTGTCCATCTCAAGGAGAGGGTGAAAGACTTCTCCATAGCAACAGTCTAACGTAGCAACAGTATAGATAGTTGGATGGCATTCAGGGAATATCTTGTTTCTTATATCCTCAGAAACAAGAGGTATGTTAGTAGCACATCATCGTCATCTTGTATAACGTCAGCAGTATCTAGTTTATAAAAGTGATTGCATGTTACAGAGTATAGCTGTGAGAGTTCCACAAAGTACAAGCGGTGATATTAAGAAAGTATGGAGCTAATTTCTTATTCATAGCACGCAGAGAAAGAAAACCTGAAGAGCAAAAGTGGGAAATCTACTCAGAGCAGAAACAGCCAGCACAGAGCATTCAAAAGCTTAAGCTCTGCATTTGAATAACAACACCCCGTTTCCTCCCTCTGGTAGAAACATCTCAACCAGGAATTTGTCACTCTTATTTGAACTTTTCCCTCATCATTTCCATACTCAAGATGATGAATCATTCAAGAAGCTGAGCTTGAAATGAGTCCAGACAGGACAGAAACTTTCCTCACAGTGAGCTTGTCGCAGCCAGCTGAAGTCCAATTTCATTCCAACAATGCCGTACTTTGATCTGTCTCTACGGCTGGTTAAGGATGTCACCACTGGCTGTCTATCACTCCCACGCTGTCCCTCCTGGAGAACTAGAATTGAGCATGTTGGCATTGGAAAATGCAAAGAAATTCAGAATAAGGTGATAGAAGATGGGAGCAGGCCAGCAGATCAAAGACAAATCTGGCCTGACGGCGTATGAAAACACGAGTTGATTTAAACAACCGTATTCAGCTGTCTATTCATGATCAAAGAATAAATCTACTAATATTCAGCACCTTTTCTATTCTTGTCAGCAAAGCCTTTAAAAATACCAAACAAAGTGCAAACTGATCCAAATAACAAGCCCTATCTTCGTGGCCTCATATTGCAATGTATTCCTTGCTGTGTTTTCCAGGAGCTCTTAACACACCAACAACCCCCCATGCTGTAACACATGCTCTCTCATTGCACTGAATATAAGTGCAGTTTGTTTCAAGTTAATATGACCAACACACCTCTGGCCTTGTAAATATTCACAAGATCACTACAATTCAAAAGATCACTTTTGGAGACTTTAGTGACAATTCAAATACATTCTTGAAGCCCTGAATGTGATAATATATCCAGGCTTCAAATACACAAGACAATTCACCCCACTCTTAAAGAAAACTGGGCAAGAACTGTTAAGGTATAGGACAAAGGACTACCATCACAGTGCATCACATCACTTTAGTTAATTATTAGAGTAAGGCACTTTTTAGAGGAGCTCCAACTAACTAGGTGCGCTGTGCTCATAGGACCCACAAGCATATGCAAATATATGAAAGAATGAATGAAGAACCAGTTAAACATTTGGCACCACTAACAAAGTGTAATGATTCATAAAACATTTACCCTCTATTAAACTGAAAATAAAAGGCATATGACATGTTGAAGCAAGGAAATGTTATGAATTGTCAGAAAAGGATATAGTCACAATAGATTTTGGTGCAAGAAGGATATTTTCAAATGAAATACAGGGGAGGAAAGGCTGACTCCATCTTGTGTGGACATATATAGTGCTTTTCCAGTCATGTTTACCACTCAAAGCACTTTACACTACACAGTGCATTTACACATTCACACATAAACTCACATCCTGGTAGGCAACATCAAGGGCAACTTGAAGTTCAATTAAAAGATGATTACTCTTTCTTCTGATATATAGTTGCTTAGTTCCCATCCAAAAAGGTGGGGGACCAAACATTTAGCTGGTTTATATTTCTCTTACAAAGTTACTGATTTGCTATTTATTCGGTCGGTATCACTAAAATGGTAAAGTAGAAATTTGTTATCGGATCATTTATTTGTTTACATCTTTTACAGGCTCCGAATATTCTGGGGAACATGGTGGTAAATTGACAAGCACCAGCCTTTTTTTTAAAGTTCCATAATCAAAAGACCAACCCCTCATGTCACATGTCTGGTTTGTTGCTCTCAGATCTCGGGGATTATTATGTAAATGGGGTCTTTGCCTGTTCTGTCAAAGTTTGATTTCCCCTGCTATTAGCCACACTTAGCATATGTCTGTCATCTGCATGCTTCATACTATTAAATGCATGCTTCAGATTATACTGTCACGTACTACAAGGGTTGAACATGATGCCAGTAATATCTCTGCAACCACAGGGCTGTAACTGATTCATGTAACTGATTCATATCATGCCTTTGGCATCATAACCAGTGGTAAAATATCCCAGATCAGTACACGAATCCTTTATTTTCAGAAACAGTGTTCTATGTTCCAGGTTGAGGGATGGTGAGTTTGGAGATAGCTGGCTTCTAGCTGA
>JBAMHV010000004.1:11606780-11616934 GCA_037177535.1 Pseudomugil gertrudae | reverse complement strand
GCTCACACCAGGAATCGAACCGGCAACCTTCTTGCTGTGAGGCCACAGTGCTAACCAGCTGCGCCACCGTGGAGCCCCAGACATTTTCATGCTATAGTTAATGCATTTTGTGACTGTTCTATTTTACAGACACCGTCGATAGCACTTTTGTAAGGAAGCAATAGTTATTTTTTTCTATTTTAAAATGGCCAGAAGGGAAAAGAAAGATCATGCAGTTAAGCTAATATTGTGCGTGTTTTTTTTCCTTATTTGCTGATATTTTTTGTGCACATCTCACAGTTGCAGGTTTATACACGCACCACACACAGAGCAACATCTGCATTAATTTGAAATTAAGTTTCTACCCTCATAGCAAATGTAGCTCTGCTGTTTTGGTATATGAGCTCTGTTCTGTTCCCAGCATCTCTGGAGAAAATTAACTCATTCTGAAGCTTTGCCACTGGGTTTCAATCATCACTGTGGGTTAGAAATGTTTCGATACAGCGTAAGCATGCTGGGTTGTTAATTTACATGAAATAGGTTCCTTTGAACTGCAGTGATGTAACCTGATTACATTTTTGATTGTGATGTTATTATTAAATGTCATATATATCTAGCAAAATGGTTCATGATCTTATTGTAAGATTTTTGTCAAGTGGGGGAAAAACACATGAGCTATACAAATGTGTCCAGATAGTATGTACTTAAGGTCCAGTTACATCACAACCCTTTTCATACAATCCTGTCTGTTCCTCTCAGTATGGATGTTGAATAGACATTTGGAAATATAATGACAAGATTAGATGCAGAACTTGACTGGTGTTTCTGTTGCTGCTTTAATGTTTTAACTCTCCAAAGTAACCTATGTCAGTAAATGGTATTTTTTTTCAATGTTCTCACTAATTAGATTAGCCCACCTCAAAACAACAATGGTAAAAAAATACCGGTATGTCTAAGTTAATTGACTACCTGATAGCCTTTTTGGGTTGTTGTTGAGTTTTAAACCATTTCTACAGGCATCTATTGAGGTTTTCGAGAGTGGAGTATTGAAAGTTGGGGAACTAAAGGGTTCTCAAATTCTCCAGAGCTGAAAATAAATCTCTGATTATTATTTTTTTTAAATTGTCTAACTGGTTTCCAGTCTAGGCACCCATTAGCTTTTAGCTATTGCCTGATGGCTTATCCATTGGTGGCAATGACTGTGCTTTTGGGGAATCTGTTGAAGTCAGCCAAAACTACATATGAATACACACTAATCAGAAAGGTAATTAAAAAGCTAGACCATTGTTGCGTTAATCTGTGGTAATGTCCTCCAGCTTTTTTGTTCTGTACACAATCCGATTACTTGCTTCAAAGCAAAGCCAGTCTAATGTGACAGGCAATAAAACATGAACAACAAAGACTAAATCAGGGAACCAGAAAGCTTTTATTGTTTTAAATATTTTTTCATGACTGGAGGTTCTGCTTATTTTTACATAAAAACCTTTTTTTATAGATTAAAGAAAAATGGGTTAACTCTTAAAGTCCCAGTGCGTCATCAGCAGTGCAAAATTGTCATTCATGCCAGATCTGTTAGTCTGAATTTGTTTTAAATCTGAGGCATCCTCCAAAAGTTGCTGAAAATATCTGTAACCAACGTCTAGACGTGATGCAAATGAACTACTTCAGTATTGTTTTTATCCAATGTTTTTCATCATACTTTGTTTTTTATGTTTTAATGTAACTAGAAAAGTATTTTGAAGCCCACAGTTTTTCAATTATAACACTAATAAACTTGGTTTTCTAAATTAAAAATGTTAAAAGACAATATGTATATTAGGAAGAAACAAATTTCCAAACTCGAAAAGCACATTGAGACTGCAGACCTGTGCCAAGCAGCTCATTTCCACCCAATTTTACAGTCCTAATCATTCTTACACACTTTGATTCATTGATGATCAGAACAGCAGTTGAAATAAGTCATATTAATAGTAAATATTAACAAAAAAAAAACAAAGCCAGCTTGTTACAGTTGTTCTTTTTACATTTTTTTTCTTTGTTTTACTATTAAAATAAAAAAGCATAAATATTTTTGCAATTTAAAGTAATATATGCAGACTCAAAAATAAAGACCGGATTCACTAGGCCAAGCTGTTCAACATTGCAAAAAACACAGTATTTTTTTCGTAAAGTTTTTTTTATATATTGCCGATCAGCTCTGCATTCAGACATTTAGTTTTTAATAAAACTAAAAAAAATAACCAGCATTTAAATTCCCCAATATTTTAATGTTCTATAAAACAGTAGTAATATGTTTTTAGTATCTATGTTACACAAAATAAAACTGTATGATATTCCATATAAAAGGTAAAACCACCTGTTGTATATTTTCCATACCATTTTGATATGTGATGGTAATGGCATTGTGTATTAATGACAAAGCGTAAAAATGGCAATATGTACATTTTCGGTCTGATAGTGGTAAAGAGTCCTTTTAAAAATCCCATCCAGATCACTGGCAAAGTTTAAAATGCATCTAAGTAGATACTTAGCGGGGGTAATACTAATCATAAAACTACATAAATGGATTTGTTTAGGAGACCGTCATATTATTTATATGATATGTGGTGATGATACACTTGGTCATGGCATTGTAATGTAAATATCTAAAATATGCTTTATAAGTGGAATAGTTATTATCCTGTTAGAGATACTCCTCCAAAATAGAAGCATACTTTGTATTCCTGATGTTTCTGTTAAACAGTTTTGCCCAAGTGAGGTGCACTTTGCTCGCTCTAACGCAATACTTGCATGGCATCGTTTTACAACCCACAGAGCCCCTGGGTAATTTTAGTGCCATTACGAGTGACATTTTGAGAAAGACTAAATGTCATGGGTGCTCTGCAGTGACTTGCTCTCCACAGAAAGCTAAAATGTATAGAAGTTTTCTGACGAAAGTTGTTGAACAATTTAGCATTTTGAATTTTCAGAGTTTCTCTGGCTGCTAAAATACTGGGAGCAGCTCTGGGCAAGATAATAAGGAGAGTAATTATGGTCCAATATCGTGGTACATGTTTTTGTTAAACTGCCCAAAGAAGTGGCTCAAAATGAGAAAACTCATTTAGAAACAGGCAGAACAGGAAAAAAAAGCTCAAGCTTGTATTTCTTTTACATTTCTTCATTCTTATTATTGTTTTGCACTAAAATAAATGAGCTCTTTTTGATATTTCTAATTATTTTCTGTTTTAGTCTCTGATCTAAGTTTATGTCTTTGTAGTGGTTCTCACACCTTTGGAGCCACAACTCTCAAGATAACATTATGGCGTGTTTTCTTAGCTGTTTGTGTTAATGTGCTTAAAGATTTTGCAGATTGATTTTATGGATTTGTATATATATATATTTTATTTTTTTACAATTATCTGGCAACCCCTTGACATTATCCTGAGACCTGCAGTTTGAAAACCACTGCTGCAGATGGTTTTCTATGATCGATATTTATACTATTGCTAATAATCACACAGTGGCAGTACTTTTTAAAAAAAATTAAATAATCTCCCAGAAAGTCCATGAGGATTTTGTTTTTTAAATTCCTGCAAAACCCCTTTTAGCCCAGGAATTGTTGTTGAGTTAATCTTACATTATTGTGTATTCACAGACATTCGCCTAATTTCCTTTGGATTTACTTAAATGTTGATGCATACA
This sequence comes from Pseudomugil gertrudae, assembly GCA_037177535.1. NCBI lineage: Eukaryota > Metazoa > Chordata > Actinopteri > Atheriniformes > Pseudomugilidae > Pseudomugil > Pseudomugil gertrudae. Next base: position 11,613,274 of record JBAMHV010000004.1, on the reverse strand, counting down.
CAGCAGGGATGTTGATAATAAAATTGCAGTTCTTATTTTTTATGGGATTTCCAGGACCACCCCTGCTGGTAGCTCGTAGCTTAATTCATGTTTTAAAATTCATGTTTGCAGTGCACACAGTGTTGAAGCTGCTCTGCTTTGCTTAATACCTTTTGGATCCAGCACCCATGCTAATGCACACCGAGATGTGTTTTTCTGTTTTATCACTCCTGTTGGCACTGAGCACAATTCCTGCTGTTGCTAGGTTAAAAATTATTCATCTTTTATTGGTCTTATCAGCTGCTCAACGAGTTCTGTGTCAGCGGTGTGTACAACAGCTTGAAAAATTTAATTATGCAGGTGATGCGCTGTTTTTCTTTTAACCAAGTTTTAAGTGTCATTTATACAAAACCAAAGCAGAAGCTGCACTGAGAGATAAAACTACCCCGTCTTTGAGCATTACATTTGTTCAGGGCATTGTACATTATTGATAAGCTCATCTAAAGATCCCTGATTGCATTTTGTAAAACATTACAGTTTCTCATTAAATGATTAATTCTGCTGTCCAATAAGCATTCCCTCTCTAAATGGAAATCATCTGCAAGCCACATATATAAAATTTTAACAACCTTTTAATAACATGCCTCAGCAGCTCCATAGTAATCTGAATAGTTACAATTTCCCTGAGACATTAACTTTCAAAATAAACGGGCAAGACTGGGCTTTTAAGTTTTGACATGTGTTTTAATGAGAGAAATTAAATGTCTTCATGACCTCTGTGGGGTTGCTAAGAATGCCATCAGACAACCCACAGAGTTTTGTTTGTTTAGTGACTTTAGAATGAGCCAGAAAATGACTCAGTGGCTCAAAAAGCCGAAATTAGTTTGCTTTGTGTCTGCACCCAATTCTGTGTTTGCAGATTTTAAGGAGGCATGCGTGTGTAAATATGGATAAAAAGAAGCCAGAGGAGGCTTAATCAGTCTGATAGCAGGGCATGTATGGCAAAGCTTAATGCGGTTGCCACAATATTACCAACGACAAACATACGGTATGTTGCAGTCAACAAACCTCCCTATAACAAGGGCAGAATGCTTAAGAAGAGATAAAAATCCAGGTTCAGATTTTCCAAGTGGATCAGAATTGAGAGAATAAATGTGCAGTGGTTTGTTTTGTTCCCCTTTTTGTTTTGGAACGAGGAGGTGTGGGGGTGATTGATTGTGTCCATCAGACTCGCTGCACTGAAAGCTGGTGACTAACGGCAGCCTCCGTTTTTTTTTTTCTCCCACGTCCTCGCTCTATTTCACATAAGTGTGATTAATGTTTAGTTCTTGTGATGCAGTTGCTATAGTAACATAGGAAATTATTACTTAAGGCCATATGATCTTTTAGCAATAGAGGAGCACATTAAATTTTCATTCTTATGCTTTTTTTTTTAAGTAGCAACATTGAGTAAAATGGCAGCCTTGCCTCACTTTTTCATGATAGTTCAGCCCAGAGGACAGCAATCGATGCCATCTGTCTCATCTTTTACACTACTGCACCATATAGGTTGTCCTCAAGATTAGAGTACCTTCTCACCTCCATACCTTGGCATATATCTGCTTGAAAAATGATTGTTTTGTTGCATAAATGTAAAGATGTTTTCTTAATAAACTTTTTTTAGTCTCAAATGGTATGGTGCTGCACTTGTGCTTATGGGGTGGAAAGTTTATTCAGTTGTGATGCTTTCAGTGCAAAATCTGCTCCAGTCTAGACACCGTCTCCTTCAACAAAGACCTTGCTAATGTCAGGAATCCAGTGCTAAACCACACACCGCATACATCACAGGAGACAAGTCCAGGTGCTGAACTGGCCTGCTCGCTGTCCAGATCTTTCACCAATAATTAGCATCATGTAATAAAAAATTCCATCAATAAAAGACTGCTGAGCAACAACAATCCTGCTTCAGTCACATAATCCATTTCTAAAACCCCAGCTGGTCTCCTCCCTTCCCAGATGTTTACTGATGTTTTTTGAAAGGATGTTACTCAATAATAAACATCACCCACATTTTTTGAGATCTGTTGCTGCAATCAAGTTCCAAATGGATGATTACCACTTTCAGTCTAAGCACTTCTGCTTAATGACCTCTGGGTGGCGCTATCTTGGACCACCAAGGAGAACAAAACTATATGGATTTTATGTGGATTATATAACTTTTAGTTACTAATTTAATGTATTTTTTTGGTTAGTTCATCACTTCCATCAATGCGTGACCTGATTTGTTGCCATGACTCATTCTAAATGTCTAAACGCTGTGGTTATGTGATTTTTTTTTAAAAACATTTTTAACATTCATGAGCGTGACTGCAAAGCTAAATAGCCTGTCGGGGAAAAATTAAAGTTAATTTAATTCTGTTGAACTGAAAATTGGCTTAAAATATTTTCCACAAAATTAAAAACTGTCTGTTTTTAACATCTGACAGTGTTTTTATTCTACAAATATAGTCTATAAATATAGTATATGAGATTTTGTTAATCATTGTATTCTGTTTTATTTACATTCATCTCAGTGTTTATGGAATTGTTTGACATTTCAACACAGGAAAGTCTTTCAGGCAGATAAAAAAAGCTCCACTGCAGTGAGCTGTAAGCTGGGTTTTAGGTAGAGGGGCTATTTAGAAGAGCACCAACAAAACTGTTTTAACGTTCTGTGGCATCTTTCCAACCCACAGTTTTTATATCATTGTGTTTTTTTTACTTTCAGGCTGGATACCAGATCACTCAGCAACGTCGACCAATCGCGGTAGATGGGATGCTGACTTACAGCCTGCTCGTCGGAAAGAAGAGGGGCCAGGTGATCCGAAAAAACGTGCACATCAAACAGATTCAGCTGGAACAGGACAGTGGCAAGAGTCTGCATGATGATGTCCGCAGCCAGACACTCATAGACCTCAACAGAGCAGGTTAGACAGCTACGTTTTCCTATGAGATTCATTTCTGGTTGTTCTTTTTTTTTGTTCCAGCAGAAACCTTGAAAACCAGTGATAGGTTGATGCTGTGGTGCACCACGTTGTGGTCGTCAGAAAGTTTTCATCGTTTTTCCCAGATGTTCTTGCAGAATGAGACACGTTCCTGAGCAACACAATGGTCCATGTGACCTGTTGGGTTAGCATGTCAAAGCAGAGGCTGGAAGTCATTTTGCACCAGCCTTAATAGCAAAAATGCTTTCCTTTTTAAATATGAGCTTTATGCCTACAAAACTACTGACCAACTTCTTTAGTAAATTTTCAGAATGAAATTTGTTACAGTTTTAGTGAATGGCTTGGGAGCTGATCAACACGGACTAGTAAATGTTTTTACAGACTGATCTTTTTTTCATTAACTTACTGTCACAGCAACTTTTCTTGCTTAACTAAAGGCAGACTGAATATAGATACTCTCAACAAATGAATTGTTCATTAAGTTAGTCAAAGAGTGGCATAGACCACCTGTAGATATATGACCTACCTGTCTTCATATGCATCAGGCGTAGGTCTAATGGAGCTGGTGATGGAACCAGACATGAACTCTGGAGAGGAGGCTGCTGCAGCTGTCAGAGAGCTTCAGCTCATCCTGCAAGCCCTGGGTACCTGTCAAGGCAACATGTCTGGTATGAAAACCTTCTGTCTCTATTGCTGTTTTCCATTTTCTCCATTTTTTTCAAGCTGCTTCCCTCTTAAACAAAAGCTTTTTGTCTTTCTTTGCATCCATATTTTTAGAGGGCCAGTTAAGAGTGGATGCCAACGTGTCTGTGCACAGACCAGGTGAGCCACTGGGAATCAGGGCTGAAGTGAAGAATATCAACAGCATCAGATATTTGGCTCGGGCAATTGGTAAGAACCAAACAGAAACGTTATACGTATTATTATATTATAGACGGTCCAAATTAGTTGCTCTGTTATTGGTGTTGTTAAAACATTAACTTTTTATTGAGATGACATCAGCATGCCTTGTAATTAAATGCAAATACTCAAGTACAAAGATTGCATGAAATATTAAAACCTGGAGCAGTGACTTACAAATTAATAAAGCTCTAAACGTAAAAAGTTGCATGATTAAGAAAGAAAATCAGTAGTTTTTCACAGGTCAATAACATAACTGGGTTTAAAAAGAACACCCACAGCAGCGAGTCATTTGTGTAAATGTGTTTGCCCAAAAAAATTCAACAACACAAAAATGATGCTCCAAATAGAACATTACCACAAGCAGAAAGAACTTTTGTCTTTAATTTATCATTTTCTGAAAAGATTTTTAAGAAAAGCAAAAGTAAAGTAAAAGTCAAAAGTTTGGGCAGATTTTCTTATTGAATCCAATGAGGGGAAATGAGTCCAAACCTTTGTATCTCCATATTTAGGCTTCAAAACAGTTCTACAAACCTCTGAAAAACTAGCACACTCTAACAACTCATTTACAAAAGCAAGCTTTATTAAGTTATATTATTATATAGTCTGTATTATAATTAGATACATTAAGTTCTGTAAAAGAAAAAATTCAATGCAAAAACAAGTAAAAATACTATAACACCATGAGGAATAGGTATGGGGAATAAAAACATTGTGGTTTTGCAACATATTTCATATAAAAATGACACCCTTCATTAAAAATGAGAGACCATCTGGATTGTTATCCATGACAGTATGAGGTGATGCACATTAGCACATATGATCTGATGAGCCTGCACATCTCTGAAGGTCCCACTGCTGCAGAATAATTCTTTAATTACACATTTCAGGCTGTCACACTTAATAGATGATTTGGAATAAGTAGTTTTCATTCCAGCTTGGACATTTTACCCTGTTTCAACTCTTTAAAATGCTGCTAAGGATTTAAGGATGTTTTGCCTTATTTTCTTTGGAATGAAACTCTCCATGAAAAGTGCACAATCACTGTACATGTAAGTACAACTATTCATTTACATCTTAGAAAGATGTCGACAGTGTAACATATTTCTTCCAGCACCTCTGAAACTTGGGAACTAGCTTAATATTTTTTTCTTTGGCTTAAAAACAAATCCAACCTCGATTCAAGATACTTTTATTTGAATTTAACACGGCAAAGCAAAGAAACATAACAAACTGGGAGCACATCTGATACTGACAATAATTTGTAAAGCATAAGTTAAGGACTGACAGCCACTTAAAAACCCACGTGATAGCAGTCTCTAATTATTAGCGGACTTCTCCCTGCTGCTCAGTAAACACATAGGTAGACAAATAACTGAAAGCATAGATTATGTGTCAGCTAAACTACACCGACTATTAAGTGAGCTTTACTTAAAGCTACAAAAGCAACAGCAAGAGTAACAGAATTTCTCAGGCAAGTGTTTTTAAGTGTGGTTTGACATATGATGTTGCTGAGCTTGAATTATTTATCATTAAAGTTGTATCACATTCACTCAGCAGCTGGAGTGGTACTTAAGTCATGAAGAAAAACGCTGTTTAACAGGGATGTATTGTGGCAGCCGTCTGAGATGAGAGGCTTGCAAGTGTGCAACAGCAGGTGTTTGGCATTTACCCGCAAATTACAAATGTGGTCTGTATTTGTGTTCATGGCTTCTTTTGCATTCACCAGACTTTGAGATCCAGAGACAGATTGATATTGTGCAGAGAGGGGGAACGGTGCAAAACGAGACCAGAGCCTATGATTCCAAATCTGGGTAAGTGGATGAAAAAGCAGCTCTGTGGTGCCAAGATTTAGCCACTATGACACCATCTGACTGGGATCTGTGCCTGGTTCATTAGTTCTGAGCTTTGCTGAGGACGAACCATCATGGTAATGGTGATGAATCGAGCCATTTGGATGCTCCCGTCGGCCTGTGTTATATCTGAGCTATGTGCATCTTGGGGCTTATGGGATCACAGAATGAGTCTGCTCTCTCACAGCTGAGGCCTTGATCATCTTTGGGGGCTCTGGCTCCTTCCCATGAGGCATCCCAATGTCCAAGGTACATGGCAAAGATGATTGGTGCTTTCTTCACAGTTCTGTGGAAGTAGCCTCAGATCTGAGAAACAAACACACTGACTGAGAGAGCCACCCCGACACACACACACACACACACACACACACACACATTTCTTTGCCTATGATGCTACTATTTTTTTCATCCCTGTTTGATACTCTGATTATTTTATTCTATTCATAAGGTTGTCAGTGAATGGTTTAAAATATTTTCCAATAATTCTATAAAACAGAATAATCTTCTGTTCTGTTGTATTGTGTCCTAAATAAATAGGTCGAAATGACTTTCATTTAAACTTATCATACCCTTTTTTTGTAAATATGGTCATCTGCCCACAGCACAGTATATCTAATTTAGTATACTGATCATCTAATATTATTCTATTCTATTTTACAATCATTTGGCAGACGCTTTTATCCAAAGCGACTTACATATGATAAGTCATTTTAACCAATAGGCATTAAAGGAGAACTTTGCTTTTTTTTAACCTGGGGTCTGTTGTCATCTTTCCTTCCATACATGTGAGTGATGTAGA
>JBAMHV010000004.1:11595894-11606680 GCA_037177535.1 Pseudomugil gertrudae | reverse complement strand
TTTCTACATCACTCACATGTATGGAAGGAAAGATGACAACAGACCCCAGGTTAAAAAAAAGCAAAGTTCTCCTTTAACCTAACATGCATGTCTTGTGGATGGGAGGAAGCCAGAGTACCCACACATACATGGGGAGAACATGCAAACTCCACACAGAAAGACCACTGGACAAACCTCCTAAGGCTCGAACCAGTGACCTTCTTGCTGTGAGGCCACAGCACTAACCACTGCTCCACCATGCTGCCCATTACTTACTATTTAATGTTTTAATGTCTATTAATAGTTTAAAAACTTATCAATATCCATCAGAATTCTTTGTCATTCAGGCAAAAACATCAGATGCATCTACAGAACAAAATTACTTTCACTTTGCTTACAGAAAATAAAAGTACAATAAAAAAAATTCTTAGTTTGAAAAAGTATAAAATATAAAGAATATGATTTACAGAACATAATTTAGGAGGTATATATTGCAGTTTGTACTGAATGAAAAAATAAAAATGTATACATGCACACAATCATCCATACACACACGCATCATCACAGACAGTAGTACACAAATACAAACATGCACACGTCTGCATGTAGAGACAGGTTTCATTTGCACTGTAAGTTTAGCGGTCTGAGAGGTGTATAGTCCATATACGTTTGGTTTCATCTTCCGTCTGAAAAATTGAATCCACATGTCACACCATAATACAGCTGTTAAAAATCTATGGCCATAGGCTGTAATTACATAAGACAGTTATACCAAAAGCATGACTGACTCTTAAATGTTCTAGGCAGAGAGATGCAGAATCAGTTTTCTGCATCCTCTGTATCGTCGGGCTATTATCCTCCATGGATCATGAATGCATTTGATTTAATCTTATTTTATGTTTAATCTTGGAATAAATTATAATGACATCCTGTGATATCAAAATTAGGATCAGCAAGATAGACCATTTGAACAGCCTGGTCACATGTAATTGTTATGATACCAGGCCAAATTGTTTCAAAGCATCCTCTGTTGCTTTGGATCCATGTGGGAAAGGATCCCTGTACTTGCACCATATAACTAAACATTTTGGGTGTCATTTAAGTGACTTTAAAAGTCATTAAAAAAACTTAAAGTGTGAGAAATGGTGATGTGCTATTTATAGATCATACCATCAGAACATATTGCTGGGAAACCACAAAACAAAAATACAGACAGTTAAGCTTGTTCTTCTTGATGTAGTTTGATCTTTTATATCAGATCAGAGAAAGTGTGGCCACACGTAGCCCAGCTGTTATTTTCTACCAATGTTATCAATCTCTGTGATGGCTTGTTAGTTGTTTGGTCTAGTTTCAGCTCAAAACTTTCACACTGTGAAGATTTAGAAGTGCTTTCAAGCAAAGGTTTCCTCAAAGCTTGCCAAACAGAAGTAGGTAGGATAATATGGGGGGGCTTAAAACTGTTGAAGCAAATGCCAGAATAATGTCAACATGACTTAAAGAAGCATTTATTTGAAGCACAAGCAATGTAAAACTCATTTATTTAACCTCAGAGATAACATTAGCTTTACATATAGCACATATTTAAACTCCATCGTGTCTTCTAGGGAAACGGTTCCTATGAGGGACAAAGAGGGTCTTCAGGACTACAGGTGAGAGTGAATTTGTCATTAAATAATTTCCCAGATGCTTTGTACGTCTAGATGTGCAGTTATGATGACCCTGTCTAGTTGGGGAGCATGAGGAAGTAGCTGCAAGATGGAGAGAAATGAACACTCATGGTTTTGGTCCTAACTGTGTAGATGCATATGTGTGTGTGTGTTAGTGTTTCTATTTAGGTGGGGGAATGATTGACAGACAGCTTTACGGTTGATCGAAAGAAATGATTAGGGAAGCAAGTGAAATGTGTCGAGTGTGGTGTCTAGAGCACTATTAGCTTTTCAACAAAAGTCAGCTTCCTTCTCTGAGCTTATTTTGAATGCTGATTAAGCAACCCCCCCCCCACACACACACACACACACACACACGCACACCTCTCTCACCCCCCTCTCTTTATCTGCAGGTTTATGCCAGAACCCAACCTGCCCCCTCTGATTGTGTATGAGGATAACGCATCGCTGCCCCCTGGCATTGACGCGTGCCAGGTGGTGGTGGTACAGGAGATAAAGGGGGGGCTGCCAGAGTTGCCCAGTGTCAAAAGAGACAGGCTGGTGCAGGCGTACGGCATCCTGCCAGAGCACAGTTTCACTCTGGTGGTGAGTTTCTGTGAGGCTGAGCACAAACGGAGAAGCTGGTTGCTGTATGCAATCTTCAAGTCTGAGTAAAGTTTTAATGAAGACTGCTCCAGCCGATGTCCGATTATAAATATGTAACGTAACTAATCATTTTCACCATGTTTTGCTGCAGAATGAAGATGGACTGACAGAATACTTTGAGTCAGTGATGAAGGCGACCAAAAAAGAGCCCCGGAAGGTGATTGGTTGGGTGACAAATGAGCTGTTGGGTCACCTCAAGCAACGAGACATGAGTGTGAGCCAGAGGTAAGAAGCACGTGGACTCATCATTTCATGTTACATTGATTTTAAAAAAGAAAATAAAGGTCAAAGGTCAGAAAGTTTGTGACGAGCTGGTTCACAGGGAATTTTTGAAGTTGGTTATACTACTACTGCCTTAACCTGAGAAGCATGACATCATGAGACGCCCTTTAACCTTATTTATGCTTCATGATTAGTAAAGCAACATAAAGTTTATTTATACGATCCCTTTTATAGACCCAGGAGTTGAGGTTTACAGGAGAAAGATTTTGAGGCAGTGTACTGTTTACACTGTGCGTTGAACTTCCAAATAAACAGCCAGCCAAACTCCTTGTCATGAGCCAGGATAGTGAGCGTACTCACTCCATTACTCACTTTATACACAAAGTGCATCACAGTAGCAGCATTGAATTGAACAGACAGCTTTAGGGTCTATAGACAGCATAGTAAAACCGTGTTCAGTGCTCTCCTTTTAAGAAGTATTTCATTTTTTTTCTTTTTTGAGGGGTAGTTAACTTATTTATGTATTATTTTATAAATAAGATAAAAGTTTATTTGCTTATTTGTTTATTGTATGTTGGACAACAGCACCATGGTGACTGTTACAAGAACTGCGTTTGGTCTGATCCCAGATTAGTGGGGGATTGCAGTCCTGTGGTCATAGACCACACAAACATCAGTTAGGTCAGCTCGCAGAAGTATGTCAGTATTCATATAGACATGACCTTCAAGCTGTTGTTCACAGACAAAAAATAAAGATCATGTTTCTTTTATGTGATCAGGCAGTATTCGAGAGATGTTCATACGATATGGCAACCTGATTGTATAAGTAATAACAAAGCTACACACAGCTATGAAAAGATAAAAATGGAGCACCAGCCACTACAGACAATCTATGAGCAGTCAGAAGGCAGGATCAGTGACTGACCCATCACAGAATATGAGCTTTTGCCAGCCGTTGCAGTCGCATCATAATAAACAAGTTCATGAACATTAGGTCTCAGTGAAACAGTGGGACAGAGGGACAGGGGAGGAGTGCTGACATTTTGGCCTGGCAGTGAATATGGCGGACATTTTCATATCAGTGGAGCGAAGCTGCAATCAGGCCAAAATCTGCTTGACAGAATCAATGAATATGTGGGAAGGGTTGTAAATAACCGCAGGAGCTCAGCTATCAAACGCAGTACAGAACATATAAACAAAACCACTTTCTATCAAACATTGTCCTGTCATTATCCTGTACAACCAGCCGTCCTCCTTATCTGCTGTTACTTCACTGCACAGTTATGACTGAACAAACACTCCCAGGTAAGAGGTTAGTTTCATCCCTTTCTCAGACTTCCTTGCACTTATTTCATTCGGTTTATTTTTATATGTCAAAATTTATGATTGAGGGAGGCAAATTACTTGTCATCTTGCATGAAAATAAATGGGATCACTTGATATCCCAGACTGCATCCGATAAGGAGAGAGGCAATTTTAGTCTGTCAGAAAACCTTTTTGGAAATAAATAAATAAAGCTTAATGATCATTTCTTAGAAGTGAAAGCTTTCAGTGATTACACAGCACATGAAATGTAAATATTGCACCAACTTCAGCCTAGATGCTCTAAGCATCTTTTTATCTGCCATTCCCAGACCGCTCTGAAGCATGTGTGTGTGTGTGTGTGTGTGAGTAAATCACAGTTTATGGTGTTTATTTATGCACATTGCTTTGGTTGAAAGGAACACAGTTAAAGAACAGAAGGGGCTGACAGGACTGTGAAAGCTGCAGAAAGGGAAACTGTTATCAGAAATCTATTTCTTTTAGGATGTTAAGCTAGGAGGGATTAAATGGTCAGGATCTTCTTTTTTAGCTTCTCTGATCAGTTTCAGCATTAAAACATTTGCCTCTTTTGTGCTGTCTGTTTTACTGCTCCAAGCTGTTAAGTTCAATTAATTTAATGAGGAGTTACAGATATGATACTTGAGACATGTCATTAAGAAGCTGAGGCATCCTAGGTTTCCCCCCTTAACCAGTTGGCCTGCAGATATCTGCAAAGGGAAAATTAGTGACTGACCCATATGTGGCAGGATTGTGGCAGAATGATGATTAACAAATGAGAAATATCTTGGGAGATCTACGGTGTGTTACGGTTAAAATGAGTCTTACAATCCATTATAATGAGGCCTGTTTTTTAAATATCCTTTCTGCCTGGTGTTTCCCTTTAGCAGAGCTACTCAGCTCGGTCCCATGAGAGCCGCAGCCCCGTGGGTTTTCAGCATATCCCTGCACCAACACACCTGACTCGCATTGAGTTATGCAGAACTTCATTGGCTATTGGATCCATTTAATTTGAGCCAGGGGTGTTGAAGCAGGGATGTACTGAAAACTTACAGGACTGTGGCTCTTATGGGACCGAGTTGAATAGCCCTGCTGTGTAGCGTTGTCCAACATCCGGAGTTCACTAACTAGCTGCTTAGTAAGCTGAACATGGAGGAATTTATGCACACAAAGCATGAGAAGGCTACAGGGAAATAGAAATGTGTTTTTAGGTGCTCTCCATTCTTTGTCAGTAACGAGTAGCACTTTACAGGAACAAAGAAGGTAAAGTTGAGGCTTGTAAGACCAAAGAAAAGCTTTTAGGGTATAGTAGAATTACCAGAAAGGCAAAAAGAGTCTGGTTTGGTGGCAGGAAATGAGGAACTTTGAGCAGTTTGGAGAAGTACCAGCCATCCTTTCACAAATATAATCAACCCAGAAGAGTGTGTGCATCTTTTCCTATTAACTTACAACAACAGCATATAGAAAAAGTATGTTGTTTAGTACTTTTGTTCGTAAAACGGGACTACTGAGAAGCTATATGTGGCTTATAAGTAGAGGTCCACATACAGAATACATGTCAATATCATTCAACAGCAATACTAGCAATACTTATTCAATAAGCTTTATTATGGAGGCTGTCTGACACTCCTACTTTGTGTCTCTTCATCTCCCCTGCCGTTCATAGCACTAATTCAAGTCCACCTATTAAAGAGTCATTAAATTAAGCCTTAATTTGATTTCAGCCCAATCTCTCCTGCTGCGTTGGCTGAGTTGCTGGAGCTGCAGGAAATGGGACACATCTCCTCTTCAGTTGCCAAGCAGGTCAGTCCGCTACACCAAACATGCAATTATCCCCACCATCAGTGAGCACACACTTCCCAACTAGTTCTTGTGTAAATTCTGAGCTCCTCTTAGGTGTTCCAGGAGATGTGGAGGTCATCTGGTAAGACAGCCCCACAGATCATCCAGGAGCAGGATTTGGGGCTTGTTAGTGATGCTGCACAGCTGCACAGCATCTGCCAGAGGGTGTTGGATTCACATCCTGATGAGGTTAGACTTCAAAATGCTCTCATATGATTGCAAATGAAAAGGGAATTTAGTGCTGTGTGAGATGTTTTGGGGTTTTCTGTCCTTCGTAGGTTTATGCCATCAGAAATGGGAACAAGAAAGTTCTGAACAAGCTGGTGGGACTGGTTCAGAAGGAAACCAAAGGGAGAGCTGACCCAGTTCTTGTGAAGGAGATCCTGCAACAGAAGATTTCATGAAGGGCAAAGAAATCCTGAAAGAAAATCTAACTGAACCCATTTTGCCTTCGAGGATACCAGGAAGACTGAACTTTCATATCTTAATGAAAAATAGGACAATATGGTGACATGGGCGATTGCTGAGCTGCAAATTAAGTACACTTACTGAAACTGTCTAAATATTTGATATAGTTTCATTGTAATTATCAACAAAGTTTTTGTGCTTAAGAAGGTAATAAAGTTTTTGGGCCCGCTCTATGCTGCTTTGCCTTTTATGTTTATTTTTTGCCAGAGAACAGAAGCACTCCTGGCCTCCAGAATGCAGGAAATCATGATTTAATGTTTTCAATGTTCCTTAAAATACTATAAAAGAATTGAAATGGAAGTTGATTTTTTGTATCATTTGGAAGGAATAGCATTTTATGGTACTTTTTGCATTTAGCATAACTTACCACTAGCAGCTCTTTAGAGGTTGGCCACTATAGTCATTTTTGAGGCAGAAGACTAAACTAAACCCTGCCCAGTTCATGCTTCCTGGTGGCAAAGTGATCAGTGAGCTCCCTCTTGTGGCTGAAGCAAGTTCTAAACTATGTACACATCAAATTCTGTTCTGCATCTTTCCAAGACAAAGTTCGAGCGGTTTAGTTATGAAAATCTGTTTGTTTTGTGTTAATTTTAGCATTAATGATGCACAGCGTTTTAGTTTCAACACTACAACAAAATAGTGTTGCTGACCAGTGTTTTAAGCGAGCAAGGTAAATTCAGGCAAAAGAAAAAAGGGTTTTCTGATGAAAATAAACTTAAAAGTGGCAGTGTGATAGAAAGACTAAGGAATTAAGCATATCCAGTTTAATTTCCCAGAGATTATCTTTATTATAAAGAAACATGCCTTTATATCTGAGACATTGAAAACAAACAGCAGTCCAGTCAAACCCTGAACAGAGAACAAGCTGAATAGATCTTTGGAATTTATAATCTATAGTCTATAATCTTTATTGTGTTAATAGCATTTATGCCACAGTGCTGTTAAAACAAGGATGTTTTGCACAGTGCTGGTTGTCTGAAATGGTCTGAGTGGCACTGTGGCAAGAAAAGGCAGATCATGTGCTCTGCAATATTCTTTAACCAGAAAGAAATCACCTTTCCAACAGGGATGAAATATGGATTTCCAAACTATGTTGGAAACAGGTTAGCTCACAAAGATCCATGTGATCCATAATTCATTCCCTGCTTAGACTCAATTAGAAACTGAATGCATTTGAATGATCAATAAAGATTCAAATCAAGATTTAAACCCATCAATATATCTTCTATTTTTAATATTTTATAATAAATCTAAGTTATAGGTCTTTTTTTCCCATGAGGGACCACAACTGTTTGAATTAACTTTAATCAGTCCAGTATGTCAAGAGCCAACAAGAACTACTAGATTAATTTGTCTTTAGTATTAAATACAGACCTACCTCAGATTTTTAAAAAATGTATATTATCCTTTAATTACTTTTATTTTAGGCTGTGACCTGGTAGATTTTTTAAAAATAATCTTTTATAAATTAATTTAGTGATTTTCCAAAACAGATTTTGATCCAACTGTTTCCCATGCTTATATCCAGCTATTAAATCTAAAACAAAGATGGCTAAATGTGAATTAAAATCAGAATATAGGCAGTAAATTGCAGATATTCATGTCCTGAAGTATTCACTTAGAAGTAAAAGGCTTTGTAACAAAAATACATGTCCATCATTTCAGTTATGTAATTTTAACATTCATATGATCAACTATGTGCAATAAAGCTAATTTACGACAGGTTGCCATTCACAACCTTTGTAACTGTTACATTGAATCGATTTCTAAACAGATGCAGAATTCAGAAAATGACTGAATTATGAGAACTAACATTTCAGACACGTCAGAATTTAAACACTTTTCTAACAATGACAAAGGGATAGTAATTAAAACTAATTACCTAAAAAGAAAACACTTAAATACCCCTTCCCGTTATCAAAATATACTAAACTTTCTTACACCCCAAACATGCTTGATTTGCATAGTGTTCTAAGTCACCACATTATTGTCCTTATGATATGTACATTTTAAAGCATCACTAAGAGTAAGGCGAATTAAATACAGCATTGATTTAACCCGGTGCTTCGATTCATCTGTGCAGGTGTAGAGAAGGTGAAGAGCCCAGAAACGTTAGAAACTATTGCAACGTAGGAAACATTTTTCGCTCATATCATTTCAAGAAAGAGCACAAGATGCACATTTAAAAACTCCTGAGGTACCACATATCAGCAGAAAAACATCCAACATCTTCACTGAACAGACATATTGTATGAAAATCCATCTTGATGTTTAAAGTAAAATGCAACAACTTATCAATCTGAGTAAGAGTTGTGCAATAAGAGTGTTGTTTTTAATGTGACGTAGCCAGTACGGCTGCCATTTGACTACAGGGGAAATAATCAGTTAAATTACATTGTATAAAGGCAACACTAAAAGGCCTCCTGATTATCTTACAGAGCCACACTGAGCAGCGGGTTGTGGCTGGAGCTGGTTCTAAAAAACATTCAGACAGGCAGAGCCCTGTCGGTTCAGATAAGGACGGATGTTTACTAAAAATTAGTGCTTTGTTTTTCTCCCCCTTTAAAGAAGCCCTCCCCCAGTCTTTGGTCAGTGGACTTGAAGCTCACCTGTTTGAAGAATTAGCTGGTGCTAAAGTTTTGACCTCCTTCTTGGCTCAAATATTTTACAGAAGTTGGAGGGTGAAATTGAAAAGTAAATTGTCTTGCTTGCATAAAAATATATATATTTCTTAAAACAACTGTTTAAAATTGACTGGGTCACTTAATCACAGAAGTCTGCTGAGAAAAAAAGGATTCTTCCATAGGAATGTAAGATAAGACGGTGTGCTCCTGTGCGATTGCTGCCAGCTCTTTGAGGAACTCCGTGAAGAGGACGGTAGCAAAGACCTCTGTCTGATCCAGAGAGATGGCCTTCGATTTTGGTGGTGGCGAACTTTTCAATATCCGTCCCTCATCGGGGTGGTTGGAGCCACAGTTGTTGCTTTTGTCTGAGAGAAAAGAAAAGAAGTGACTATAAACTTAGGAAATTATATTATAAAAACTATTTCCTCCTGCTTATGTATCTTTTTATGAATAATTTCATGAATAAATGGAATTTATGAATAATTTTTTTTATGAAAATGGGGTTGTATACATGTTAAATAAAAAATACATAAATAAAATGAAATATTCCCTTTAAAATTTCCAGTCTCTCATCTTTACACAAACATTCCTCTTTTTTGAAGCTTATACAACTGTGCAGCTCTGAGACTATCGGGATGCAGATCAAAACATGTGTAAAGCTCCAGGGTTTAAATTAGACTGAGTTTTAACTGCAAAACATGTGACTTGAAGAAATCATGAAGAACTCATTCTGGTTCCTAAAAGCAGCACACCCTCCTGAAAGAGCACCACAGACGTTTCTTCAGGAGGACATACCTGCAGCTCGTATAAACGGTACTATGGCTTACTTTATTTTTTCTGCTTACTGCTGTTAATGTGTTTTGGCTCACTGTTTCGGTCACTGATTTTCCTGTGCTCAGTTCCATCTTTGTGATGGTTCAGTCAGATCTTTCAGTTCCTGTGACAATTGCTTCCAACGGACATATTTTAACTTCCAACAATAACCCAAGATGTATTTTTTTTATCCAGTTCTGCTTTAATTTTTCACTTAGGTTTTGTAGTGATGATGGAAGAGTCCATCTACCTGCACAAAGCCTTCTCCTACAAATTCCAAAGATCCTCAATGAGGTTCAGGTCTGGACTATTTGGTGGCCGATCTATGTGTGATGATGGTGTCTCACGCTCCCTGAACAACTCTTTCACAATTTGAGACCAATGAATCTTAGCATTGTCATCTTGGAATATCACTGTGTTGTCAGCAAAGAAGAAATCCATGGATGGAATATTCAGGTCTTTTAGTACATTTAGCTGACCTCATAATGATGCTGATCCTAAACCAGACCAACTGCAGCAACTCCACATCATGACACTGCCCCCACAAGCTTGTACAGTAGGCACTTTATAGGCATGATGGGTGCCCCTCATCTTACTTTGATACTCTCATCACTCTTAACAGAATAACTCTGGACTCATCTGATTCATCCATTGCCCAAAGGTCTAGTCTTCATGCTCCCTCGTGAATCTAAAATAGCCAGCAACCACGGATTTGTAAGAACTCAGCTCCTAACATTTATGTGGTAGGATTGCTTCTGGGTGCCTATTTTGATAAATCTGTGTCTTCTGGTTGCCTAAATATGTATTAGTCCATATGTAGTTCAAATTTGATACAAAGAAATCAAAACCCCAAACTCAAGAGCCACAAGTGCAGTTCTGCAGACAGGACAGATGTTTTTCTGCTGTTGTTTGCAAACATAAATATCACTATTATTAATCTTAAAAAAAGGTGCCATCAGTAACTAAATTATTAATACATGAGCATTACTGAATTCAGGCAGTGCTTACACATGGGCCTCTAACATCAGGACGACAGCGTATTAGTGGCTGCTTCTCTTAAAGTGGACGTGGTAAATAAACGGACTGTTTAAAATGTCAAAAAGTTTGTTTTTGTTTTCTTTTTTCAGCTTATTTTTATCCCTACCCCAAACTAAAAATATATATGTTTTTATTTTCTATGATAAATAAATAAAACATTAATTAAAT
>JBAMHV010000004.1:11583840-11595794 GCA_037177535.1 Pseudomugil gertrudae | reverse complement strand
ATACATATATTCTAATAGATTATTTCTTTGAGTTTGCAGAACACCCCACAGTCTGTCAAAGGGGAGACCAGACAGTCTACATGCTGCATCCTGGTGCATAAACATATGTGCATGTATCTGGACATTTGGACATACATTCTGTGATTCTGCTGATTGATTAGTGTACGATTACATTTCCATACCACTGCTAATATACTGATAGCGTTTTTTATGTTTAAGTTTATTCATTCTTTAAAATGCTATTTAAAAAGCATTAATAGTTAAAACCATTGTGACTAGTTGCAGGATAATGCTGGAAAGGCATTTTGCATGCGCTGTGAGGAAATTGTAAAACAAAGCAAAAAGCTACAACAAGAGGTTTTGTCGGAGGTGGACTTGATCCGGCTGAGCAAATGGATGCCAGCTGCAAGGGATTCAGTGATTCCTGTGTCATTTGGCAACGATGCCGTTAACATTCTTGCAGAGCACATATTAGTTTTTAGGGCTTAACTGTTGGAATAGATCTTTACTTCTGAGTAAAGTCAGAATATAAAAGAAAAGTCTCAAATGTAAAAGGAGTTCAAGTATCTTGTCCACGATTGAGGGAAGGATGAAGCGGGAGATCAACAGGCAGATCGGTACAGTATCTGCAGTAATGTGGACGATGCGGCGGTAAAGAAGAAGCTGAGCCAGATAGAAAAGCTCTCAATTTTTCTGGTCGCTCCATGTTCCTACCCTCACCAATGGTCACAAGCTGAGAGTTATGAACAAAAGAATGAGATAATACAGGGGCCAACATGAGTTTCCTCTTCGGGGTGGCCGGTGTCCCCCTTTGAGATGAGGTTATGACGATTTCATACATATGCTTCTCATAATAATTAGTTCATATGCGAGTTTCATCCTTTGACATATTCAGCATAATGTCATTATTTGAATCAGCAACTCTCTGTGTTAAAAGCCTTCACTGAGATGCACATTCTCCTGATTGTCCTCTGTCAAACAACTGATAATAAATCTGTTTCCTCGAAATGTGAGAGCCTGTCCACACTTTAGATTGACATCCACCAGATCCCCTCTTAGCTGACCTGGAGGGGTCAGCCCAACCGGTCATGATTGTTTATGGTTTTACAACGTGAATCTGGTGCTAGACTTCCCCAGGCTCCAGAGCAATCTCTTTGTTTCATCCTGACAAGATATATGATTAAACAATGACGTGGGAACGAGGCTTCATAAGTGTCCGCTTGTATGTTGATACTCAGACTCTCTCCAGAGCTCTGCCTGATGGATCTCTGAACAGACTCTCAGGATATTGCAATTTCTTTACTTTGTACTATTTTCTTTGTTTCAATAAACCTGTAATCATTTTCACTTTTACAACCAGACTCCTCATTCCTGACAGAGAAGTTTTTGCCTCAACAATAGGGTGAGAAGCTCGGCCATCAGAGTAGAACCGCTGCTCCTCCACATCCAGAGCATCCAGAGCCAGATGAGGTTGCTCAAATAGATGGATGGAAGTCTCAAATGTATTTTCAGGAAGGATACTTGCTTATCCATTACATAGGCTAACTCATCCCAGTTGATGTGTTTAGGTTCATATATGACAGTTGGGACTTTTATTTCATCCCATTTACTCAGTTGGGGTGAAATAAGAATTGGGATTTCCTGTTTTGCTAATGGGGATTCCAATGATAATAATGGGCATGACAGAATAAAACTGTGTGTATATTGTCACCTGTTGTCATGAACGAAACCTCTCTTGCTAACAGCCAGTGTTGAGCAGCAGTAATCAGCTCTGGAAAGTCCTTTCTGCTGGCAGCTTGCTCTTCTATCTGGTTCTTTACAGTGGCTAGCACCTGGAAGAAGAATATCTTATTTACAAATTCAGGATTTAATGTTTTATCTAACCTAAATATTAAAACTGAATTTCACCAGTGAAAGAAATCCTGCAAAGTCCAGGTGCTTTTAGTAAAACATTAATCCACACAGCTCAGTAGATTTTACCTGATAAAGGGAGCGGACTGTAGGTTGAAACACCAAGTTGGTGTTGAGGAGGAAAGAGCGAAGGAGAGGCTGAGGGTATGCAGCCAACTGAGCCAGAATCCCCGTCAGCAACAGGTTAACATGCAGTGAGTTTGAAAGCATGTTCTCCAGACGAGATAACAGCACACTCACAAATGGACCTGGAGGAAGAGTTATAACCTAAATTGTGCTATTTTAATGTAATTTTTGGTAAATATTGTGCTACAAAACTGAGACTTTGCCACAACTCACCTGTAAAAGGCGCTGATTGGCTTCTATTTGTACTTCCACTACGAAATCTATTAACAGTCCCAAATGGTGAATGAACCTTTTCTGGCTCTGGTGTTTCAGCAGAGAAGGTGAATTCCATCTCTTCCTCTTCCTCTTCGTCCATAGGTGGGATTGGCTTTTTAAATTCTCCATCACCTTTGACCTGTTTTCCACCTGCTTCAGGGTCCAGAGTACGAATAAGCTCCTCATACTGAGCTAAAAGATCATCACTTGACTCAACCGCTTTTTGGAAGTTGGCATTACAATCTGTGGGACTTTTTGTCTCCAAGTTGTTCTTAGTGTTGTCAGTCTTCACAGAGTCTGGGGGTGTTAGACTGAGCCCATTTCTTAGTTGGACTGAGCCTGGTTGGGTTTCCTCTGATTGTAAACCACTGGAGATCTGCTTCATGTTCTCTGTCAAGTCCTTTTTTGCAACAAGATCGTATACCATGACATCATCCTGAAACTCGTTTTCCTCAACGTATGAACCTTTAACCAGCATGGTGGCAGTTCTCCTCATTTCCTGGATGTGTTTTGGGGGGTCAGTAGAAGGCGGCTGTGAAGGTTTGAACTCTACAGGATCCTCAGCTGTTTGCACCGGGCACACGTCATAGCTATCATCCCACTCCAGTTCCAGCTGGTTGACTGAGAGGGGCTCTGTACTTGGTAGCGGGCTGGGCCGAGGACATGGCACAAGCAACTGTGGAACTCTTTTCAGAGCAGTCTGGCTTTGAGTACACTTAAAAGCTGGCTCCTCAAGGATGCCTGGCTGGTATTTCTCAGGAGGTGGGTCCTCACCATCATACAGGGCTGACCAAACCTGACAGGCCCGCATGCAGCTGCTGATGCCAAGTCGGGCGTCATAGAGGTAATGAAGGTAACTGACATCCAGGTAGATTTCTGAGCCAATGGTGCAGGAGTTACCTGAACCATCATCCTCTTCTGAGAAGCCCATTTGTTCATCTGCTGAAGACAGATGGTAAATTATGAAAGCTGGCTTGAAGCAGCAAAGTGCACCACTCACACAGAGCAAAAATAATGAGTTTGACATTTAACTACAGGGGATGAAATGTTGTAATGCAGCAAAACAGCAGGGGACTCAGTATATGATAAAACACTCACAATCATCTCTGTTATATGCACATATTC
This sequence comes from Pseudomugil gertrudae, assembly GCA_037177535.1. Classification (NCBI taxonomy): domain Eukaryota; kingdom Metazoa; phylum Chordata; class Actinopteri; order Atheriniformes; family Pseudomugilidae; genus Pseudomugil; species Pseudomugil gertrudae. Next base: position 11,592,377 of record JBAMHV010000004.1, on the reverse strand, counting down.
CAATTAAATATAGATCAACACCTTACTGCGCACCATATGTCTGAACAGATTTGGTTATTGTAACATTAATAAATGACACTTTTTATTTCAGTTCTTTGAAACAACAGTAAAATATTATTCAATTCGATCATTTTGAGTTCTGTTTGACTGCATGCTACTATTATATATCATCCACTCACAGAAATCGGTTGATGAATAGTTAAATCTTCTAAATAAGTACCCTTTGTAGCTGTAACTACTGCCGCTTTCAAAGCACATCCAAATGTGGCCAAAAAGCAACTATTTATTTTGACTGCAAGTAATGCACAAGGACTCCCCAGAAGAGAGAATATCGAACAAAAAAGATAGTTAAAAAGGAATAGATAGCTACATGAATACACCCTGGTTCAGTAGTAGAATTTTTACTATTGAGTCATGCTAAACTAGGCAGCCCCCCTCCCCCCTCATGCCAGTATCACCACCAGTGGAAATATCAATAACATCCCTACTCCATTTACTTTTATAGACGATGATCACACCCCCACCACCCTTTCCACTGCTATGCTTACAGTTACCCAAAGCTTCTGTCAGCCAAAAGGCAAAGAGGAAGAATGGTATTTCTTTATTTAAATATCTGAAAAAATAGATTTTTTAATAACACGAGTCAATCCTTGTAGTTTCAATGAGACCTCGTCTTTAGACAGCATGATGTTGCAGATGATCTATCACTGTACTCACTACAGTCCAAATGACCTGCTATATTGTGCATACATATCTTCTTTTAACTAGATAAAAGTAACATAAAGACGAGCATTTGGAGCTTGAAAAATACAGAGCATAAAAATTACATAGTGCTCAAGGTGGGCATTAAAATGACTTCAAATGCAAAGCCCAGTTGGTAATGGACATGCCTGTTAGTGGCCTAAATTCCATACACACTTTCTTCTGCAAGTCCATCCTGCGACCTCAGGTGGAGCAATGACTGCACTGCAGATAACTACTTTAAAATGGTTTACATGGGTACTGTGCCTTTCACAGGGTTACTAAGCCGTCAGCAGCCATCAAACACAGCTGGTACTGCAGTTTTGGAACCCAGAGGCTTCTCCCTTCACACAAAGTCATTTCTCTATTTAGACACCAAAGTAAGCCTGATGTGAAGCACTTTGAATTGCCTGCGTGTACAAATGTGCTAAACAAACTAACTTGCCCCTCCTTATCAGCTTCCTGTGCTCACCTGTGACTTAAAAGATTTTCTGACTGTGCCAATGTGACAGTCTCCATAGCTCAGCAGCTGTTAACACAATCCTTTGAAATTATGCACAAAACTGCCAAACTATTCTAAAACCCATATTATATCTAACATCATATTTCCCTTACAAATCCCTCTTTCTTACCTGGGCTACTGGAGTTGTTGGTAGTTTCTGCACCCTTGGAAAAAAGAATGGAGTCCAATTGTCGGAGAGGCGGGGGGCAGCAATCAGGAGAGCAACAAGATGGAGTCAATGCCAAGATCTTTGCTGCTGACAGAGAGTAAAAGTCCCTCTCTCTCACCACGCGTCTCTGGCTCAACATCATGTGATTGCAGGGGATCAGGTACCTGGAAAGCATATGGGAAAGCATGTTAAAAAATCAGCTGGAGGGAAAGAACTGCAGAAGGGTTGTGAGGAGACAGATGGTAACAGAGGGAGGCAGACAGCCAAAGCTCGTCATGTTGTAAACCAATTAGGTTTGCCATGCATCATAAATAGGTAAGTCAGCATGGGTGCTACTCACCTCAACACAAGCTGCAGCATCACATCTTCACAGTATAAGCCAATGAGAGTGCGGAACAGTGCCAGTGACACGGTGCCCAACTGGAGGAATCCACAGAGAAAAATATATATTTTAAAAAACACATTAAATCTGGTGAAGCATTTAACATAAATTTGCTGAAATTATCAAATGAAAAAGCCATTTTTAATATTTAAAATGATTTTTTCTTTGTTAGAAATAAAAAAAACACTTTTGTGAGCTTGTCTTAATTGAGCTTATATTCTTAATTTTAATTGATCTACAAATAAAATACGATGATCATTTTATAAATTATGCTCAATTTTATTCTAATATATATTCACGTAAGACAGCCTCTCGCTGTCTGTCCCTAGTCCTGCATGTTTTACATGTTTTCCTGATCCTACATACCTGATTTAAATAAGTCAAACAGCTTCAGCTCTTATCAGACAAGAATGTAAAAATTCAGAACAGGAAAACATGCATGGCAGTGGGCACAAATATATGTTAGGGTGTGGCTACTTTTCGATTGAAAAGTCCTCTTTACGAGTGTGTGAAGTGTCCTCAAGTTCTCTTGTAAATGAGCAGTTCACTGTTCTTTTAATATGTAAGGCAAAATCAGAGGTAGACCCTAAACAACAGTCATCTTAAGTCCTGTTTTTAACCCTCTGTATACGATTTAATAAAAACTCACTTTGTCGTAGTGGGTTAGTATATTTCTCTGCATTGCTCTTGGTAAATGGTTTTTGTAGGTTTCTGCACAGCCACAGTATGCATAAAACAACCAATGACAGCCAGATGCTGGTTGGTTCTAATCAGTCTCTTTCACATTTGGTTAAAAACATCTGTGCCATATATACCATCTCCGTGGTCAGAGGAAGAACTCACCATATGGTTGCCAAGGTCCAGGCCAAAAAATCTAGGTACAGTTGATAATTTCATAAGGTAACCAATGAAGCTGCCTTCTGTGCTGTTGTGTGCATATTCTTGTTTGTGCTTGTTAAGAACATAACATCTGTGAAATAGTCAGTAAATAAGGCATTTCTCTTATTTACTGACTATTTGTTAACTGGGGGCAGTCTGATTCAGACATCTGTTCACTTAGCCCTCTGTCAGGGACAAGTAGCTACATTATAAAGCTGTAATAAACAAAGCAAACCCATAGTGTTAAGAGTAGATTGTGGAAAAATAACTAAGTGCTGTGGCAATATTTTCTAAAATTCTGTATAATCCCATTTCAGACCTGTTTTGTAACAATAAACAGTTTCCTTGAATAACAGGATAAATAACTCCAGCTGAAAAGTGCCATAGCAAATCATTTTAAAGTCTAAGACACCTGTTCAGGGTCTTCATAGAAGAGTTACGATGTGTGAACATGAAACTGTCGTTTTCGAGATGTGTTACTGAACCTGGAAAGGGGTGTTAATCCGGCTGACCAGCGTGTCTAAAATATGAACGCTCTCATGTCTGTGGAGGAGGATGAAGGACAGGAAAGTCTGCAGCAGGGCCGGCTCAGACACACTTCTCAGGAAAAGGTCCAGGTACGCTGTAGTGGTCATCACCTCCTCCAAGGTAAGCTTCAGTCAGCAGTTGTGTTAGTGAAGAAAGATCAAATTACAAGACAGATACAAATGTCAAGCCAAAGAAGACATGCAGACTAAATGATCAGTAATTGTGTTTATCTCTACCTTTACAAAAGACATTTAGCGCTGCACAGATTAAAGCTATCAAAGTTTAGGAACCTATGCATGTACTTAAACAAATTTCCCATGGCATATGGGATTTGCATGAAGGTAAAAGTGGAAAAGGAAGGAGAGGCCAACCTTGTGCAGTGCTGGTGCAAGGACAGGCACGAGGAAACCATTATAAATGTAAGCTACCAACTGGTCTCTGATAGATGGGTGAGCCACCTGGGAACAGTATAAAGAGAGATGTCAGTCAAAACTGTTGTTAGGCAGATTTACAGCCATGTGTCAATACATTTTGCACAAAGCAGAGTCAAAAGCTTATAGTTTTGGTAACTAAAACTAAACAAGTGATGGACACACCCTTTTAGTCCAAAAATTATTCTAATGTCAAAGTTAAAGCAATAACCTCTGTGAACATTTTGTTTAGACGTTTATGGTCTCAGTTAGTGGTGTACCAGTTAAATAAAGCATGAATATTGTGCACATTATAGTCCCATTCACAGTAAAACAAACAACTGAGCAGGGTATAATTAAGGGAAGCCGATACATGATTAACAAGCCTCCATCCAAAAGCAGCACATTGTTTCCACAGTTCTGTCAGACTCATTCTTCACTGGTAACATCAGATTTCAAAAGGACAACAACCAAGACTTTAGAGCATGAGGGTTAGGGTCTTCCATCATACCCTAACTACACAAACGTTCACCTGAATAACTGCGTTGCAGAATTCCAATGAGTTGAGAAACTGGACAAGCGAAGGCATGTTCAGCCAGTCTTCTTTGTTAAGGCAGTGCCACTCTTCACTGGGAATGTCCAGCTTAGTGGGCAGAGAAGAGTACAGGCCACTTAAACCTGTAGCCAGCACCTGCGAAACAGAGGAAAGAATCAGCTTTGAAGAAAGATTACTTCCTAAACCCTCAGAACATCCACTAATCTGGGTTCATAATTTAGTCAAGTTTGCTAAAAACTAAAATATTCACAAGATTAAGAATAACAACAACTTTGAGATTCCCTTTTCTTTTTAGTTTCACCAGCAGCACAAAATGTCGGATATGATACTTGTTAGACTTATTAAACTTAATAAATTTTAGCACAGTAAAACTAAAACTGAGAATAATAAGTTAAACAACAGTATTACTGCATGCTAGTTATGATGCCAGTGATGGCAATGCACTCAAAGGACTCTGCCATAAATACACTCACCTAGCTGCTTATGTTACTGTTGCCTTATTAATATTATTGTTATGAAATCTTCTTTAAACATGTGTTTACTGCATGCACATTTTTGTTCATCCAACCAAACATAGACAAATACTAGGTGTTGTACTATTTTACTTTCACTCACACATGATCCCTGAAGGGAAAGCTACTGTTTTATATTTGTCTGTGTGACCTTTTTGTGCTCAAAACCATGGTTGGGCGTTTTTACTCTGCTCTTATCAATGGTGGGCTTCAAAATTTCAGATTAAATCAAGTTTAGCTGCTTATGTTTAGACTGTCAAATGCAATCAATATGATTTATTGTCGACTTATTAAGTAAACCCTTATTTCCATTCATATTTATGACTGAATTATTTAACTGCTCAGTACTGTTTATCATTAAGAATAAAAAAAACTGTTATTTATGTAAAAAAATCTTCATTATAAATAATGCTTCTGTTTGTAGTCTTCCTCAAAAGCATCAAGTGTGACAGCTTGTTTATCAGCTGTGGGCACGGCCAACTTGACGACCCAACAGACCTGTCAGGTAGGGCCAACCGTTGTCCGTGACCACATTACAGATAGCGACAACACTAAAAATCATTGGTAAAAAAAAAAAAACAGACAAAGACAATATGGATTAAGGAGGCAACAGAAAGCAGAAAAACAGGTCAAGGACACCATAAACAGGGATGGGGGCATTTTTATGCTCTCATACACCTGGAACTCTCCTCCCAAGAGCAACCTGACAGATCTATCAGGTCCATCATGTTGGCCACAGTACAATAAACAGTACTACAGTTAAATAATTCACAGTCAGGATAATGAATGGAAATTCTAAACACTAACATAACATAAAACACAAGCACTTAAAACAGTAAAGCAGCAGCATGATATGATTTCTAATTAAAGTAAATGTCATACTTATGCACTTTAATAAATCCGTTAAAGTACTATATTTCAACAACATACATCCTCTGTTGGATTTAATGTCAAATTTGAGTCATAAGTGAGTGTTATTTTGACTTGATGCTAAAAAGGGACTAATATAATGGAGCAAAATGGCTTTAACACTCATTTTAACTGCATTAAACTCCTGAGTTGATCAATTTTTCCAGGTATTAAGATACACAATAAAAGCAACATGGTGGTTTAAGATAAAATAAAACAACATTTGATATTAACAAGTGTAGGTGTGTAATTGTACAATGATATCTTGTATTTCTAAGACATCTAACTTCATGAGGTTGATATTAGCAAACAGTTCTGCAGCAGATCCCATATTCCTGTGGCTCAGAAGTCCACACTTCAATTAAATTTACAAAAGGTTCAACACAATATTTAGTCTTCTCTGTTAAATACTCCTTAGGAAGGTAATCCAAGATACGGTTTCAATCAAGAACAACAGAGCCTTCTGCAGCACTGTTTAATTTAAGTGTGAGATGAGTGCATCATTAGTGCTGTAATGTATACATCCTCAGTAGGATTACCCCACTGTGTATTTCCTGGTTGCTTTTGGAACCAATTAAATTCAAACTCTTGTTGTTCAACTGGCATCACATCAAAACTAATTTTCCCCGTGCTGTCTGCTGCGGGTAAATGGCATTTATATGGGATTAGCTTGCTATAATCTTACAAATGCCAGACATGTGTAATATTCAACGCCAATTTTTTTTAACCTTGTTTTGAGCGGGTCCATGAATACATCTCCGTATTTTAGACTAATTATGACACCCAGGGTCTTGCAAATGTCATGGAGTAATAATGATGATAATGATGTTCCTTGTGGGGGGGGGTTAAGCAAGTCATTTTACAAACAGGCTGTACTGTGAAAACTGAAAACAGGAAGATGGAGTTAGGGGATATTTGCAGTTATAAAACCATCTATGATAAGAGAAAATCATCTTTCACTTAGGACTGACCGGGCAGAAGTAGGTGCTCTCTGCTATGTGTTTGGCCACTCGTTGGTTCTCAGCAGACAATGACATTATGAGCAGCAGGGCATCCCTGGCTTGTTGTCCCACTCTGCCCTCCCTGTGAATAAACGGGATGAGCAACGAGAAGATGAGGAAGTTGGTGGCTCCCTGATCCTCGCTGGTGTGAAAAAATAGCTCCAGAATTGAAGGGTCCTTGGCCAAAACGCAGCACAGCTGATTGAGCAGCAGCACGAGCTCTGTTTCAACAGCAGGCGCCGTCGTGCCCGAACAGGAGGAGAGGAGCATCATTAGCGGCCGCAGGATGGGCTTGTGATGCAGCAGAGGTTGGTGCGCCTGGCCCACCAGCATCTCATACATCTTCAACTGCTCCAGCTTCATGTCATCTGTGAACTCCCTGCGGAGGCTCCACACAAACAGACGTTCCATCACGTTCTCCATCACCACAAACTCTAGGATGGGGCCCATGGCTCCAGCCTGACCGCTCTCCTCTTCCATCAGCAAGAAGAGCATGTGCTCCACATAGTTCTGCACAGCACTTGCTTCGTCTCCGGGGATGGCCCCAAAGCGAGGGTTGCCACTTGAGCCGGAGCTGTGGTTGATGACACCAAGGGAGGGCAAAGTGGAGCTGCTGCGCAGGGGATCATGTTTTTCAAGGATCTTCACCACCTACAAACAGAGGCGCAGAGAAAATACCATATACTGAACCTTATGTTTACAAACAGACAGGCAAATATTCTCAATCAGTCAGCTTCAACCCATGAAGAAGTGTCTGAAACTGGTTGTCTGCACAGTATTTGTATGAATAAAAACCTTTTCTTCAGATCAAAGACTAATGCTTAATTTGTGATGGTTAGTTTCCTTTTGACTGCAGTTCATTTTACACAGCCTGCTTATATAAAACATCAGCAGAGGTTCAACAGGTACAATTCTTCCTCTCTTCTTGTTAGGTCAGCTGTCAACAGAAATTGGGTGAAAGTAGACCAGCAGCTCATCACAAATAAACTCAGTTGGGTAGCACATAATGAAACAGTACTTTGTGTTTCCAGTCCCTCCCATGTGTGCCCACTGTGTAGAAACCAGTGTCACAATAATAGAGCCACTGTCCCCAGCCTGACGCTGCACCCATGACAATAAGTGGTTGTGTATGAGAGAACTGGGCATAGCTAATGGAAACAGGAGAACAGGGTTTGTAATCCCAGCCTTGGCCCGATAGAGTTTGGTGCTGTAGTCTGAAACTAGAGTATCAATTTAGCTCTGGCTCTCCCTTTACTGACTGAAGAGACATTTTTTACCCTACTAATGAAAGTTATGTTGCAGGTTTAGTCCATTTGTCTGCTTATTTCAGAGATTACTCTGAAATTAGTGGAAATATTTGAATTTTTTACTAGTGGTAACGCAAGACCCCACTTAGAAGGGATTAACTTTTGATGCTGACCTAATTTCGCCTTGGCAGAGGCAGTAGTATTGAACTTGATGGATAGGATTGTAAGTCATGTGCTGCTTTAAAGTTTACACCACCAAGGTGGTTAATGCACCACCAAAACAGGGTTAATGTTTGTCAAACTGTGGGCAAATTTATTTGCAGTGTTGATGGCAACAGCGTATATTAAACATTGTTCAAGATACAAAAATAGTTAGTCTGCATCTGTGCTGCATCAAAACACACAAAAACATAATGGGACGCAGCTAAATAGGACCAAGAAGATGACTGCTTTATCAACACAAATAATATCTAAGATTTTATTTTAAGCAATTGATAAACTCTATTAAATAAATTACTAATGAAGGTTGGTGAACAGAATGTGGACCTGCTGAGCATCGCCTACATCCATCCATTTTCTACCGCTTTTCCCTGAATGGGGTCGCCCTGGACAGGTCACCAGTCTATCGCAGGGCCAACACACAGAGACAAACAACCATGCACACACACACTCACTCCTATGGGCAATTTAGAGTCTCCAAT
>JBAMHV010000004.1:11526191-11574905 GCA_037177535.1 Pseudomugil gertrudae | reverse complement strand
ACTGACTACAATTTATTTTGTCACCATGTGCCTTGTTGGTTCATTCATGCTTGTGTTTTTTTTGTGTGTGTGTGTGTGTGTGTGTTTCTGTCTGAAAAAACAAACCAATAAACATGTTTAAAAAAATTTTTAAAAAAACACAAAAAAGATAAAATGACCTAAGATAAGTAAGCCTTTTACTGGCAGCAGAAGGCTCACAGTACAGGTAGGATCCCAGATAGATGATGGATTCATTGTTATTGGAAACAACTGAGAGAAAATACTGAAGGTTCTGTGGTGCATCTTTAAAAAATGTCAATCTCTACAGAAAAACAAACTTTTTAAAAGATTTTTTTAAAAATAATTTATATATTATTGTTTTATCTGCAGAAAAAAAAGTTTAAACTTCCATGAGCGTTGACAGGAGTTTCTTTCAGGTGCAGCTCCACATGAAACAATATCATTCTCAGTTATTTAAAGATGTGGCATTAAAAATATAGTCATGGCAGCTCACTGTATTTTTTTTGGCCAGGTCTTCAAACTGCCAACAAATTAAATAATTTCAGGTCAGTTTCTAAAGTGAGCGTGTATTGTCACCCCCAGAAGCGCAGCTAGGCTACTCTGCTGTCAGACATTTGTTTTATTATGCATTCTATGAATGAAATACATTTATGGCCAATAATAGAACAAACAGTAAGATTAGTTTAAGTAGCAATAAACTCCTTCCAGACAGCAACACACTAACAACTCTGCTCTAATGTGCTCCATTTGGTACAGTAGATTTGTTTCTTCATTTAATGGCCAAATAAGTCAGGACTCAATGCTGTGAACTAGCACCCTCTTTTCCATCAAATACAAAAACTCCTTTTTTTTGAAGGACTAAAAGCTTTTTTTAAAAATAAAGTCTTGTTATTGAAAGTCATGACCTAAATTATGGCCTCATTTACAGTACCTGCTGCCATACTGCCACACAGAGGAAAACAGCGTGGTACCCTACTTTCTCCAGAAAAACCTCTCACAGTTTAAAAAACATTTTCAGTGTCTTAAAACTGATTCTGAAATTATTTATTATTCTAATGTTAACTTGTAGTGATGACCGTGTGTGTGTTTAAAGCTTCCTTATAATTCTGGATTTTTTTTTATTGCTCTCTGTCCTCAACCTTACACAGGCAACTTAATCAGAATCAGAATCAAGTTTATTGCCAGGTAAATTTTCATTACGAGGAATTTGTCTTGATTTGCCGGTGCCTACATAAGTTACATAAGAAAATGTGAAACATGTGAATATGAAAACAAGCATGAACTGAGTTGACATAAAAACTGAAAATAAAGAGGGAGAAATAAAGAAAGAAACATGTATGTACATAAAATAAAAGACAGTAGTGTACAGTAATGTATTTACAGGTAGTGTGCTGACAGGTAGTGTGATTGCATCTCCAGATATCCACAGTCAGAGACAAAGTAGACTGCCTGCTGTTTTCCTTTCAAACATGAAAGAATATGAAACTGATAAAACACAAGGCCAATGCTAATGGGTGTCTTCTCTGCATTTTTCAGCAGATTAATTCCTGATTTTCATTTAGATATTGAAAAAATATTACGAGTTGTGAATCAATATTTTATTTACACCTTCATGTCTTCCTTTGGATCTTTGGTAAAAAAACAAATTGAAAAGTAATGCCATCACACAAATGTTAAAAAGCACTATTTATTTTTGCAACAAATCAAAAGCTGTAATGAAAACAATTTACATTTTTTATGCCACAAATTAAAGTACTGTTTACCAGATATTTTTCATGGAAAGACAGACTGTTTTTCTGGCTTCAAAGGGGAAAATGTAAGTAAGTTTCGTCCAAATGGACCAAATATTTTGGGATTTAAGAAGGAATATTAGTTAAATATTATGTACTATTAGGGGTATGTACAATTATTTTCTTCTTTGCTTTATAAAAAAAGAAAAGAAAAGAAAAACTACATATAACTGGGAGCAACTATCTCCTGTGACTGTTTGGCACAAATATTATCTTGTGAAGTTTGTAAAGTCAGGATCCTTATGAATAAGCAATGTTTACCCAAGTTCAGTATTTTTTTTAGTTTCATTGATCCCAAAGTGAATGCTGTGTGCAAAACTCTATCTATCTATCTATCTATCACATGTGTACTGTCATTAAGAGAGTACTCATCTCTTCATATTACCACAAAAGAACATCATTTTTAACATGTTTCCTGGTTTAAGGGATCTTAATTACCAATTCATCAAAGAGAAACAGATGCATGTCTGTTCTGTGGAAATGGTATTCCTGGTGGTACTGAATGAAGAGAAACACTCCCAAGGTAAACAAGAAAAATGAGGTCACCTTTAAAAGAATCAAAAAGAAGATCGAATTCCAGGCTGAAGGGAACAAGTCATGTGAAATGAAAACATAAAGGTAAACCTTTAGGGTGTTCTTTTCTCTCTTTTTTTTTGGCATCATCAGCTGTCTGCAGACCCCGAGGGTTTCATATACAAAGGTGTGGTTAGAACAAACAGCTGAAAGACTGGGTACGCCCTTTACTCTGACTAAAGATGAACTTTCTTGTTAAACCAGTGTTTTAAACCTTTTGATCTTCAAAATTTTAAATTGTGGTTAAATATCTATTCTTCTGTGGCTATAGGTGGTGCTTACATATTGGGAAAATGTACAGTAGTCGTGGCAACCCAGTGACAGACAGGCTCATTAAAGTGATAGCAGCTGCTTAAATATTTAGGTCTACAGGTGAAGTCGCATAAAGGCCAGACAGGACCTGCCCTGTGCCTTTATACTCCTATTCTAACCACCTTATTCATCATAATAACAACACAACAAAAGATAAAAGCCATCATCTTTCTATTTCATTTTATTGTCCCTTTCTTCATTTCTCATTGATGTATTTCACTGTCATTACGCAACTGTATGTCTTTGTCAAACAGAAAGAAGAACTGGCAATGATGCCTGCTTTTCAGATCCCCAAATTCTTCATATTACATCCAGAAATATACTAATCTTACGGCCAAATGTAACTACTGTTAAGATTGATGTTGGGTGCAGCCATGCCAGAACCATGTCAGCCCCTTAACTCCAAGCAGCAATCATAATGATCATAATTATACCACATGTGATTCCACAAATTCCAGACAAAATCTCTTCACAAGCATTTCAACTCTCAAAACAGATTCTTCACCCAGAAACTGGACATTTTTAACAGCATTCGGAAGCCATAATGGATGCATAGCCTGCCCTAAGTCTGTGACACAGCACTGGTCATTTAGGATTTAATGTAAAAAGCTGAAGGCAAAAGTTTTTGAGGCATTCATTTAGTCATGGAAGCACTTTTATTTGTCTTGTTCATTAAATCAGGTTACATCTTAGATGCAAAGTCTATGAGAGCTAAATAAAAAGAGAAAAATTTGTAAATAAAAAAAAAATAGCAAGTCCACGATTATCAAGCTTGCAGATTAAATGAATTAACTTTGCTAGATTTATCTGCATAAAAAGATTACAATGACTGAAGAAAAATGTCTGGCCCTGTCATGACCTCTAACAATACAAAACCCTCACATGGTGAAAAAAATTAACTATCTTATAAGATAAAGCAGATAGTGTTGCTCCTTGCTGCATGTCTGTGGATTTCTGCATGCATGTAAAGCAAACAGGGTGTTGTCATATTTTTCTTTGAACTGGTTTCACAAACAGGTTGTGAAACACACACATTGCTTAATTCATTAACATGTTCAAACACACTTACTACAAGTTTATCTTAAAACAAAGAAAAGTACATGGAAAGAGGAAAGTCAGCACAAAAACCAATCTTAGTAACAAAGCTACTAAAATACATTAAACTACATGATCATGGAGTCTAAAATTAACTAGCAGGGACCTAACCACAGCATAAAAACGTCACTTTCAGAAATCACAGATGCTCATATTCAGCATCCAGTCTAGAGAGGAAAGATGGTGGTAGAGAGAGTTTTTTACCACAGACAGGAACAGATGAGACTAGTAGCTGCTTCCTGCCAACATACAGTATGATGTCATACCTCAGAGCGTGCACAAGTCAGTGCACACATTGTTGCCAACTGATTTTTCATCATCCAGGGTGTGATATGTTAGCACGGACCACAGAAAACTATTTTTGCTTCGTTTGGTTTTGCCAACCTTCTGAGACAGCTGTTTGAAAAAGCCATCAAACATCACACACACACACACACACACACCACCCCCCCTCACACATTTTTCATGAAGTGAAAATAATCCATGCAAACATGAGCCTTCATTCATAAGTGTGAAACACTAAAATAAAGATCATTTAAAGGTCTTTTTGCAACATTTTTAACAGGATAATACAGGATGGAAGGCAAAATAAGTCTTAATGTGTGTCCTATAAACTCTGAATATACTAATTCTCAGAAATGTTATTGAAAACATGGCTTCCGTGTCCCCTTTCCAGATTTAAACAGCAGGTCATGGTCTCAGGTTAAGTTATCACATTGTGAGTACAATGTGGGCTGGTGACATCATTCCCTCTGTACTTTCATGTTGGCATGGTGACCTCACTCTGGTCCGATCCTACAATAAGCCTCTGTCAGATAAGGCTGTTTTGTGAAGGTTTAGCCTGCCTCTGCTCCTGCTGTTTCCTCTTTGGCTTGTTTGCATCATGTCTCACCTGCTGATAAAACCGCCATGTTTGCATGTGGAATGGAGGGAAGGACAGAAGATTTGGCACATGTGAAGCTGACAGATGAATATCACAAAATGAAAGCACAATGCAGACCTACATTTGTTTTGCTAATTTTGTCCTTTTTATGACAAAGAATCTCTGTAATAAAACAAACTGATTCCGCTGTTTTAAACACATATAATGGGACAAACCTTCACATTTAATTTCAATTAGCAGGTTTCCATAAATGTCCCATAGAAACTGTACAAATATTTGGAAGATAACTGTACTTTTACTCTTTTTAATGCCAATTTCACTATAAATAGATAAATTAAATCAGAGGAGAAACTGTTTCCATTCACATGCTTTCTCCTTTCTTTCCAATAATTGTTGAAAATCATAAGGAGCACAAAATTCTATGTAATGCATAATTTAGAGCTTCATGCTCAGCAATGACCAGCTCTGCAACTAACTAACTATATTTGAAAGATTAAAAAAAAAAAAAGATTAAAGCAGCTTCCTGGTTATGCAGTCACTCTATGAAAATCTATTTTAATGCTCTCTGCCCATGACAACATTGTATAAAACAAAAACTATCTTCACCATAACATTGTCTCACAAACATAGCCATTAATTGCTAGTTTGTGAGACATGTTTGTCGTTTTCTTTGCAAGTCATGAGTGAGGAAGGTGGTGTTAATCCCAAACACGGGACACAGCTGAGCTGGCTCATTCATGGTAGAAAAGGTGTTTCAGTTAAACAAAGAAAAGCACAAATAACTCCAGCACCTACCTTCTGTTTACATTTCTTACATTACTGTTTTCATGTCCTTCCTGACTGACCAGCCTGCTAAGAAACTACTGATCTTTAAAATGTTTACAATTGCAATCAAAGTAGCCAAATATTCACAGTAAAGAACTTCGTCCTTCTTTGCCACAAAAACAGCAAAACTGTGTAAGCTGCACCTAACAACAAGAAAATCAGATCCCAACTTGTGACCTGTGTCTTTACATGTAATTGCATTAGCATGACCATTATTCACAGTAGAACATGCTGCAGTGCAGACTAACAGAGGTTCAGTGTGTGAAGCTTCTGGCTGCATGGTTTCAGGACTGGTGTCAACCAGACGTGCTCTAATAAACTTAAGTCCCCTTTGAAAAATACAGGTATTCATACTGATCGGTCACACATTTCTCCCATACTTCAAACAGACACTTCATTTCACTGCATACCAAAGTTTTGTTAAACTTCCCCTCCGATACAAATCTGATCTTGGTAACAAGGCCGTAACACATATGATAAATATGTGCAATCACTCTCCAATGGCTGTGGATATTTTTTCATATCTGCAGAGTGCCATCTACTATTGAAAGGTGACAATTTGTATGATGCACATCACAGATCAATTACTCGAGTTTTATTTATAAAAGCTCTTCTGACCAACTACAGTTAACAAAAGCCCTACAGAGATAAAGACAATAATAAAAACATAGTATATCAATATTTGTTTCAAATTGAATCAACTAAAATACACACTAGAAGCCATAGAAGCCCTAAAAGCCTGGACATTTATGATATTCTGCCCCTTTCATCCATACAACAGATACCTTGTCACTGACCGCTCTGAATTATGTTTTTATATTTGTTCTTTACTTGCTGCCAAGTTATTTTGGCTTCACTGGGGTTGCTTAATGAAGGTAAATAACAGTGAAAATTCTTTACAGTATAGAAACATTCAGTTATGGAACACACAACTATCAGTGCATTCATGGTGGAGGAATTGATATTCCAACACAACGCGCTCACATGGAAGCTGATCCTTTAAAGAACTGGGAAATATGACGTAAATAAAGTATTCCCAGTAATGTTTGTGCCGTAATACAATGATCTTAGTGCTGTCAGTGCTGTTTACACATTAAAGGATTCGTCAATCTTCTGCCAGCATCCCTTCCTGGCTTTTGTTGCAGCAACAGTGTTGCTTTTAACCTGAATTAAATATTTCAATTCTTTGTATTTGTTAAAAATAATATTCTGCTCCTCCATGGTAAAACACACTGCTCTGCAGGGTTTGTCTATGTTTTCGATTGGTCAGAACCTCCAAACACCACCCCTTTTACCTGAACACGCACTAATCTTTATTGGAAAACCCTGGGTTGAGTTACTGAGTTGAGCAGCTTCGTTGTACAACTTACCCAGATACTGAATGTCTGGGTAAGTCAACACAGGTAAGAAATCCAGGGTATATTGTTCACGCTTCATAGTACAGACCTCAGGATATTAAAAGGATAAACATATCAGGTTTCTGGAAGAAGAATCAGCAACAACAGAAAGTTTTCCCTTCTCCACTGGAAACCAGCCTCACCAGCTCTGTTTACATCAGGTAAACTACTGTTTGCAGGAATGACATGCAAACCGTTCAGCCCTGAAACATTGATGAGGTTTGCTGGTAACTCAACACCTGTGGACATCTGAGATCAAAGCTCATCAACAGGTAAATCAGAGCAGGTAACTGCACTCGTATGGAGGCCCATTAAGCCAAAAACATGAAAAAAGCATGCTTCAAAAAACACACTCTGAACTAATTCTAAATGCCTTAACCAGTGAATCGCTCCCATTGGCTGAAATGAAAACTGTGGGTATTGCAGATTACAGTTAGGCTGGTATATATTATATGAACAACCTTGTAAGTTAGAAGAAAAAAGTAAAGGTCTTAACATATTTCTGTCCTTAAGCAGGTTTTGAGATTTCCTTTTAAAAGATACAATCAAGCCTTTCTATTTCAAACCAAGAGTCCAGCATGTTTGTGAAGTCATTTTGGATCTACCTACTGTATACGATGACATAAGCTGTCGGTGTCTCGGTAGATCCAAGGACAGCTCCTCCACTCAGCTACCGTATTCTTACCTGTTGAATGGAGCTGGTAGCTTACCTTGCTTGTGGAGGTGCTGCAGGTTTAAATAGAAATAAATAGAAAATATAAGATCTTCAATGGTCCTTGAGGAAGGAAACTTGCTGGATTTCATGTCAAAGTGAAGTTTAAATATAGATTAGTTACTTTGAATTTTAAAAATGTATTCTATTATTATTGTCATCATTATTGTTTTGTATATTAATAACAACAACAAAAGGATTGTAAGAAAACCTACTGGTGAAACTGCCTTTAGAGTCTACAATACCCACAGTTTTCAATGATATGGATTCATTCATAATGCAGGGTCACTGATTGAGGCGTGAATATGCATTTTGAAGATGCTTTTATTCCATTTTTTTCTTTGTTTGTGTGTTGTTGTTTTTTTAATGTTTTTTGTTTGTTTGTTGTTGTTTTTTTTGCTTAATGGGCCTTCTGTAATAACGTGTGTGAACGCGCATTTTGAAGACACTTTTTAAGCACTTTTTTTTTGGCTTAATTGGCCTTCCATACACCTTAGCCTTGTCAGGTAACTTTGATAACAACTGCAAGTGAAATGTGTCTCACAAGGACACAAGGAAGGAAATTACTGCGAGGATATGAAAGTTGTTACATCCATCCATCCAACCATTTTCTACCGCCTATTCTCTAACGGGGTCGCAGGGGGCCTGGAGCCAATCCCAGCTCACAACAGGCGAGACAAAGTTGTTACTCACTGGAGAATATTTAGAAGAAGTGAATGGTTTATTGACTGCGCATGGTTGCCAAACCCAGCTATGATTATCAATGGGTGGGCCTATTTAAAGCGAAAGCTCGGCAGAAAACACTAGTTTTTCCACTTCTCTAACTTTAACAGGATCCGAGAGTAGTAGATAAACCCAGTAAAAGCATTACTGAGCAGCAGGTTGGAGAGTCGCTTTACCCCTCCATCCACCCGCACATGTCAATCACAGGGTCCGCAACTGTCAGAAAACACGCAAATGTGTCGCTGTTCAAATAATTACATGGGCAACAAGTTATATAAAACCAGAGCAAATGTGAGTATTTTCTTTCTTACCTTCGGATATCTCCTTATAAACAGGAGCGCACAGATGTATAAACGGCGTCGGCCGGACCGGCAGCAGGTTTTTCACAACAAAACAAATTCTCTGTGGATTAAATATCCGTGTTTTCCTAATCCCACTTCCACACTGTCCCACTTTAGAAACTGTGTACGGACGTAGTCTGTATGTAACCAAGCTCCTTACTGTGGATAGACACACACATAGGTGAAACCCGCCCTGATCTTATTAGGACGCTCCTCCCACCTTGAAGCAAACCCAGTTCCACCAGTAAAGGAGCGCTACTGGTTTCTCTGCATAACACTACAGCCATGGCTACACTCCAAGGCAAATCAAACAAGATTTCTAAAAGGTTAGTTAGCCTACTGATCATTTTCGAAATCAATGGGAAGCAATAAACTAAAGTAATAATAAAGTAATTTATTTAAAGATGTTTGAATTAACCAAACATTAGCTACTGCTTTTTATTTTAGAAGTCATCAATCTAATGTGAGGCATAATCTATATTCTCACACACACATATAGGCCTATATATAGGATTTTAAATGTGAATAGTTTTATTAGTTTTGTATGAAGTTGAACCATCCGGACATAAACATCAGGACAACAGCGACATCTATCGGTAGAAACTATCTACAGATGATTTAAACTGCTTATTTTAAAGTCACCTGCAGTTTCTCATTACCATAACACACACTTTAACGCTACGCAAGTTCATGCATAAAAACTAAGCTATTATTGGTGAATAATAACATTCTGGAAAGGATTATAATAATATTATAACGTGACCTTCAATACAAATATAGAACTGCGGTCATGTTCAGCTGAGATAAAGTGTTTAAAAAGTATGTATAGATTTTAAAAGGTATAAACATCTTTATTTTATGTAAGCATGTTAATATACAAACAGTTTTAAGTTGCTTCCTAGATTTTAAACAGCACTAGTGAAGTTATTTTTGTGCGTAACATTGGTGTTTAACTGCGTCGGGGTCCGGACAGAGAGTGGCACCACCTCCACGCACAGGACAAAGAGCTGCTGTGGGCAGGGGACAGGACAGCACAAAGGACAGCAGAGAGGACAGCACAGAGGACAGCACAGAGGACAGCATAGAGGACAGCAGAGAGGACAGCATAGAGGACAGCAGAGAGGACTGTCTGCCACCAAGTGAGCAGATGAACGAGCAATCGGTTGTTTTGAAAGAGTCATCGAGGACTTTCTTTATTATTCGTTTCTCCAACGTTTTCAGCTGTTGATGATGGCAGAAGCTCTGCGTGAAGAGGGGGAGGATGGAGAGAGGCAGTATAGATCCCTGCGGGACAGAAGCCAGACAGCAGGTAGACTATTCTATAAACGCTGTGAAAGTCTCCTGATTCTAAAACTGCGCTTTTTAGATGTCTTCAGATTCCAAATAAACCTGAAACCAGGACCTACTTGTATTTTAGAAGGTGAAGATTATTTCCTTCTGACTCCAGAAACAGTTCATGAGATTAAGATTTTATTTAAAGAAGAATAGATTAACTGATTAGTAATGCCACAGAATTTTAAAATACTGCTTTGTTTTAACATATATAAACCAAGGCTTGGAAGTCTGAAAATAAGGAACACAATGTGTTGTTTGTTTTAAAGTGTTTTGCACATGCAAGAAAAAACTAGGAACATAAAAAAACTCCATGCTTAACTTTAACTTTACGCTTGATTACTTTTATTAATTTAAACTTTTGAAATGATGGTTTACAAAATCTGAGATCTACATTGAATTGATCAGCAATGACTCTACTGGGTGAGTTTAGCTTAGTTTTTAAAGTCAGCCCCTGTGATTTTACATTTTTTGGCTGCAGTCTAACCGTACATGTTGCACCTGGTGTGCATTTTCTTCCTTCTCAATTTCCTGTGCCCTGCCATACCCTTCCCAGTTATCTTCAACCAGTGAAACTACTCAAACTTTCACCACACCCGTACCCCAGTACTGTTGACCAATTTTAAACTTACAAACACCATATAGAGTAAGAAATGAGCCTATATTAAACATTAGAAAAATTGAAGATGAAAAATTAAATAGAATATATATGAAGCCTTTATCACTGGTCTGCTCTGACATCTAACCTTCTCCTCTGATTAATGATCTAAATTATCTGCTTATGTTGAGTTATTTATGCATGACACCATAATCTGTCAGCTCTCAACCTTAATGTTTTTCCAGTGAGGGAAAAAAGGTGTTTTTACTAGTTGCATGACTACAATAAAAACTTTTTATTTCAAGGTTTTTCTTATTGTTGACTATTTGCGCCTAACTTTTGTACCAAAAATATGTAAAAATACCATGCATGATAACTAAAGTTCAGTCTACCAGTTCCTCCTGAGCCAAAGTTAAACCATTAACCCCAGTCTAACTGGGATCAGATTTTTAACTTACAGGCAGCTTTGACTGGTGTACTGTGACACATAAAGCAGATTGTTGTTCTTCCTTTTGTTGCCAGTTTGACCAGCTGTTGTGACTGCTGCCATGCTGAGTAATGTTAGCATGTGTTCAAGTGAAAGAGCGGCTGTGTGGGGGAATCTGCCGTGCTGATCTTAGCAGCTTTTTTGTGTGTTTGTGCCATCTTCTCAAGTGTCATTACTGATGTGATCAGTATTATCGGTCATGGAGGTTCTAAAAATGTTTTTCAGGGGTTCCTTCTCTGTGCAATGTATAATATGTTTAAACTGAAGCCCTGTTGGCACATGCGGTAAATGTTATCTCACATGATCTGAATGCTGTAGCTAGGATGATGTCACTAATAAGTCAGTCAACTAGTTGTTCAGCAGCATTACTCCTGACTGGTAAAAAGAAGGAAAAAAACTAGTTTTTAGCTTAGTTTGTTGGATGTTTTTTGTGTAAATGCCTTTAATCACCAAATTAAACCCTTTTAGTCTGTCAGCTATTGTCTCACAAGTTGTGTAATGTCAGGAATGGCACAGTGATATAAAAATCCCTGTGATTCTTAGCTGTACAGGAACAGTGATGAGTGGTACAACCTCCCCTTCCTGAACAAAAGCCTCCCTGTTGGCCAGGTTAATACAGGAGCCGTGAAACAGAATGGGGCCGCCCCTTTCTTTTTCTGTTGGGTGAGGATGTCACTGCTAGCTTCAATTCCTTCATCGCCTTTACAGGACCGGGAGGGAGATGTCTTAATGGGAACATCGTTTTGTTGTTGAAGATTTTGCGCTCATTCCTTCAATTTTCTCACAGGTAGGGGCATCACAGCAACGTAACATAAGAGACACATTGTGTTAAGGGTGACATTGTTTTCACTAATGACATACCAGGTGTGCTAACAGCTTGGCTACTTAGGTAGAATATCTACAAGGAAGTGGAAATGGCTTTAAAAGTTTGTTGGAGGATTTTTTTGTCTTCCTTTATGTGAAAGAGCAAAAGTTTTGTATTAACATTCTGGTGAAGTGCACGTGTGGCTCATAGAGATAACAGATGTGAGCAGGTGGATTTGGTTTTCAGTGATGTCGTGTGTCAGGCTGCAGGAGTTAACAACAATACAGACTTAAATATCTCCTGAGGTTTTCTTCTTCTGTGTTCCTACAAAGACACATGATACCTTGCTTGATTCAGCTGTAGCCATATTCTTATTGATTTCATGTCTTTGCAGTTTGTGTAAAATATTAAAACCAGTTCACTGACAAATAGAAGTACAGAGAGTTCATTTCTGTGTTTTTAAGCAAATTCTCAAAGCAGTAGTCACTAACTGGTTTGACAGGATTTAATGGTTAAGCCTGCTGGTAAAGTCTTTCCTCGTATGTCTATTTATGACAGATCACATGGCAAAAGTCACGCGAACAAAGAGACTGAATGGAAAACTCAAATATATCTATAGGCAGAGCTAACCTGCTGCTATCTAATGGATACCTTTTACACCTTCCATGGGTCCTTGACAGGCTAGGTGCTTGATCAGTAGAGTTCAGGTCGAGTAACAAATATGATCAATTAAAAAAATGTCACTTCTAAGCAAAGAAAACTCATCTGAGCTAAAAACCGACTGAGACAAATCAAATATTTTCTTGTTCGCTCATTGTTGATCTAAACACCCCTTTAAAAAAATGAAAGTGAGCTTAAGTCCTTTTTTACTTTAATGTAAAATTCTCTATGCAAGACTATGTGGTATCCTTTCTTCCTTCTTCTGGAAAATGTCAAGATGACAGATTTGTGTCCTTGTCTTAGTCTCAACTGACTGTTCATGACAGCAGAAGCTTTGTAAAAACTGCTAAGACAATATACTTCTTGTTATGCGTCATTAATGTGTCTTCCTCCCTCCCCAGATCATCTGGAAAGAACTAAATCAGAACATTTACTCTCCAGGTAAGTTATTTCTCCCTGAGCTGAGGTTTTAAAGTGGGATGCTGTCCCTTTAACGATGAGATCTGCTGATAGGGATGTTGTGAAAGGACCAAACAATGCAGTGATCTATGCTTCCCGACAGACAGGTCAAGCCAGAGACAAACGCATCACGTTGCCTGTTCTGTTGGCGTTTGCAGACACTGGAAACACCAGCGACCTGTGCTGACCTCAAATATGTTCGGCTGGTCATTTTAAAACACTGTTTTTATAGAATAATCTGGATCCTGGCAGCCATAAGATCCTTATGTTTACCTTCCTTTACCTCCTTTACCAGATAGTGTTCCATAAACCTTACTTAAACTCGATAGTCTTAATCATGAATAGTTTAAAAGATGACAGAAGAGATTTAGCAATGTAAGGGCATCAAACTATGTCAGTGTGTTGAGTTCATAGAAAGGGTGAAAGAATATTTGTATTTATGAGAGTAGCACCACTTACTGGGCATCATGGTTTTGTGAGGTGGGTTAATGTCACCCAAACTTACAATTCATGGATGTACCGTATGTCATATGTTAAAACGATTAATTTCTGCTGTAAGTTCCTGCTGAACAGTTTTGTATGTCTGTGTTTGTCTGCAAGCTGTTTGTCCTTTTAGGAATTAAAATGTCTCGATGCTAAAATAAAGCGTAACTCGTGAAAGTTGAGTTCAGCTTGATTCATTTAGCACCATTTCACAACAGTGTCATTTCAGGGGGCTTTGCAGACACATCAGTTAAAGCCAGTTCATCATAAATATCGGTGTTAAGGAAAGCAAACGGATTTCATCAAATCTTGTTCCATCTTGAGGGCAAGATCAGTAACTTTGTTTAAATTTCAGTTTCTGTATCTTCTTTTCTTTCCCCTAAATATTTAGTATACATTTAGATATATTATCTTAAAAAATGGCATCAGCAGGGAGTATTCATGTTAATGTTATCATTTCTTTAGCCCCTTAACCACCAGTGTTTGTCTGCGTCCCACAAATAACTAATGAATTGGCTTAATGCTCTGCTCTTTTCAGACAAAGATCTTTGTCTTCTATACGAGCTGCTATCAAGCGAAGTAAGTTTGCTTTTAACTGAGCTTCTGAGATATTTTAAGCATTAAAATGTTGCATTACAACAGCATAAGCTATATTCATGTATTTTTACAGAAAGCATTTGGTAAAAGATCATATTGACATTATAATTGTCTCATAATGTTATTTATTCATGCAAGTTAAAAAACAAGCTCATAACATTTTTATTCTTCCTTCAGCACAAACAAGTTCTCAAAGTAACAACAACAGGCAGAGAAGGTAAAGATTTTGTTCATCATTTTCACATGCGCACTTGAACTGTTATTTGATCCACAGAGGTGTGGAAGTGTCCTGTTACCGGTATGTTGCTGCAAGGATTTTGCTTTAATGATGTCAAGAAATGAAAAGAATCCTGTTTAAGGTGCAAATGGATGTGCATTTTGGTTTTCATTTGGCTCTTTTTTGTATGTTGTCCAGGCGACCAGAGATCACTGTCATCTCAGCAGAACCTCTGGCCAGTAATAACTGGTTTTCAGGAGGGTCAGTGGTTTTCTCTCCTCCTCAGTCGGACTGGTCTGCTGGCACCCAGGCTGTCTCATCGGTAACCTCTCATCGGATTAACATTTTTCAAGTTTACTGTGTTTGTGGCTTTATTACAGCATTAATATGATATTTTAATCTGAACCAGTATGAAGACAAATCAAGGGACTATGTTTGTATTTCTAAATCTGATGTGAAATTCCTGTATATGAAGCTGAAAAGTAGTCCTGTTGCTAGTTGTGAAAAACTTTAATCAATTTATAAACTATACTAAAGATAAAAATTGTGTTATGCAATGTAATTCCCCTCCATCTTCTTTAGCGGAACAGACTGACAAAAATATAAAGAATCTGACATAAAGAGTGTATAACTTACATCACACTGAGCAGGCAGAATAAGAGGAAATGCAGTACAAAATGTGTGTGTGTGTGTGTGTGTTAACATCTCTCTTTCATGATTCAGCCTCCACCTTCCTATGACCAGGTGATTAAAGAAAAGACACAAGAAGAACATATTGTTAGGCCAACTGCAGCCCCCCGCCGGACCACCTGCACAGCAACGAGTTCCACACAGACTGACCCTGTTGGGGTGGACGTTATCTCACACTGTGAAACTCTATTTCCAGCTGAGAGAAGAGCTGCTGGTGAGGCATTTAGTCAAAAAATAAACTATCTGATCATCATAGAAGGCTTCTTTTGATTCTATGTGCTCTCTTACTGTCTCCAGGTAAAAAGCCACAAAAACCACCAAGGCCCTTTTTGCCGAAAGGAGCAGACAGGAAACCTGCAGCAGCATCTGCAAACACTCTGCACCAAAGTGATTTAGAGTCTGACACTAGACAACACCAACATACAGACGCATCAAACACATGCACCAGATCAGTCACTGTACACTGGGATATTCCTACAAATCATCGTCCCGCTGAAATCACACCTTCAAACTCAGGAAACAATCAAAGGCCCGTTCCACATCCTCGTATAAAATCGCTCAAGCAGGCAACAGAAGACGAGGCCCAAGTTAATAGTTTGGTCAAATTCAGCAAAACCTCAGACAATATTTACTTAGACTCCCAAGAGCCTTGCACAAATAAGCATTTACAAGAATTACTTGACGTCTCTAGTGAAGACAAGTGTGAGCAGAGCAGTGATATTGTTGAGCAATCAGACAAGAGGACACAGGGAGAAGATGATATCAGCGAGATGAATTCCAACAACAGCCAACGAAATATCCACGCCAGGATCCAGGCTTTTGAGAGCCAGGCTGGTAACGTGGAAGGAGATGTGTTTAAATCGGCCAGACCAGACCTCTTACCCAGGAGGGCTACCATCAAACCCCAGGTTGCTGCTAAACCTCTTCTAGCATTTAAATCCCAAAGCATAGATGACAACAATCAAAACAAACCAACCACGCAAAGCTTTACACCAACACACCGACCACAACCCCCTATAAAACCTGTGGGACTCTCTGTAAGGGAAGAGCTGGAAACTTTGCACAGCAAGGGGGCCTTTCCTCTCAGGCCGCGTCCTTCTTTACTGACCAGAGACAACAGTATTCATGAAGAAAAACCATCACTGATCCCACCTATCCCTCCTATAAAGCCTCCTAAGGAACCGCTCCAACCCAACCTGAATATAAACAACCACAACTCCACCTTCACGGTGAGAGAGAACCTGTTTGTGGACAGTCCATCAAGTGAGTAACTTTTACCTATTATAAATTATTTATCATTTTTGTTAGTTTAAATATACTGCAGGTCGTTTTAGAAGTTATTTTTAAGCTCTTAATTAATTATTTTGCTTTTAATTATGATTCAGAGTCATTTAGGAATAAATGCCACATCAGTAAACAAATGGAATGTATTGTTGTTCAATGTATCAATTTGCCAAAAAAAAGGTTTCTGCAGTAAAGTAACTCTAAAACAACCAAATAATACACATCCCATTTGATCACTTAAGGAAAATAATCTAAAGTAAATGAACTCTCTTTCAGAGTCTAGAATGATGCAAAAACCAAAGCTAAACCCGTTCAGCAGCTTTTATCCCAGCTTGAATATCAGCTTGAGAAGCTTGATTCCATCACGTCCTCTTACATTATCCATGTCAGATTTGAGGTCAAGACCAGGGAGGGGCAACTCTGGTCCCCGAGGGCCGCAGTGTTAGAATTTCCCTGCTGCAACACAGTTGACTCCCAATCAGTGGGTAATTAGCACACTCTACACAAGTCTGCTAAGTCTGATGTGATGTGGGAAATCCCTAGTACACTTGCAGGACTGAGGCCTTGCCCAACCCTGGTCAGGACATTGATGTGGTCACATGGAAACATGAACACATTAAGTTTTTAGACTAGTTGTTTTGCTTAAGAACATTCAGTTCATTTACAAATGTCCTGACATTTTATCTCAGATTTTCAATTATTATTTAAGAAAAAAAGTTCCATAAATGATCAAAAAAAGCTTCCTGCCACAGATCCAGCCTTTTTGTTCGCACCATAACAATGTTTTCAATAACTCACATATTTAATATTAGAGCATTTATATTAATAAATAAATGACTGAATGTGATCTATTTTTTAATCCTACCTGTTCCTCCGTTTTCTTTTATCTGCTTTAAGTTGTTTATTTAAATCTTTTGGTATTCTGATTTGAGATAAATACATATGAAACTATATTTACGTGTCACTTTGTTCAGATAATGCTGAAATCACACTTGAACATAACATGGAAAGCATTGGAGGATCTTTTGCCAGACAGTCTGTAGCAAGAAGGCCAACTACCATCAGGGTCCCCAGTAAAACGGGTTTAGGTGAGTCCAGTAGTCTTAATGTGGTCTGTCTGAATACTGGTTGATTTTTATTAAGTCATATTTAAAGTTCAGTTTGTGGTTTTGCTTCATTAACACAAACTATAGAAGAGCAGCAGCTTATAGTTTTTACAAATCTCTTCTCAGACCATTTTCAGGACAGTCCTCTTCCTCCTCTCCCAGTTCAGAAGCCTGTTGGCTCTCTAAACACCTCTGTTAACCTAAAACAGTCCCTCCAGGTAAGAGTTGCATCATAGTGAAGTTGCCCATTTCAACTGCCCACACATAATTCTAAAAAAAAAAAAAACTTGAGTCAAATAATGCGTCTGCATTAAGATTTTACAAGTTTTATTTCACACAGACATGGTTTACACTGAGTGTATATATGTCCCTGAGTTGGTTATAACTGAGCAGCTTACCTGCTTCCTCTGCTCTGCTTTCTACAAACAAAGAAACCATTGTGTCTTGAACACGCTGCCTGTGCATACCACGTGTTGACACATACTGTAGTACTGCTGCCATGTGTCTTTTTTTAGTGCTAATAAAAATGCACAATGCTATTATTTTGCAGAATTGTTTGAGTACAGACCCACCACTACCACCTCGGTAAGGCCATGTGTCAAATTAAGACTTTACTTTCCAGGAAACTCTGTAAAGATGGTGCATTATCTCACACACATCACTGATGTTTGTACTTCAGAAAGCCCTCTGTGAAAAAAACCCTCCCACCTCGCCCTTCTCCATCCAAAAAAGGCCCTGGAAGACCTCCCCCACCAAAATTTCAGGCCGTAAGTCGATCTCCGTCATTGTCATGGCAACCTTCACCTGAACTGCCGGTAATGAAGCCCCAAAGGAAAGGACTTGTCTTGCCTCCAAGGCCCAGCCCAGGTCATCGTCTCTACAACAAATACACAGTGAGAAAGATTCACACTTAAATACCCCAACTATGTTTCTAATAAAACTTCAGAAGCATTCATCATCATCTGTTCTCCTCCACCAGCTTGAGCTCCCTCACGGGATTGCAACATTTGACTACAATGGGAATAACGCAGGGGAGCTGTCATTTCAGGTGAAAAAAAGCAGTCTGACCAACCGATGGATGAAAGTGAAACCCTCTGTAGCTTAGTTAATTATTTCAGTCTCTTCTGAGCAGCTGAATCTGTGCTTTTGTTGGCTTTTGCTGCAGAAAAATGAAGTGCTTCTGCTGCTGGAAAAGATTAACCACAATGAATATGATTGTCAAGTTGGAGATGTAAGAGGCAGAGTGCACAAGTCTCGCATGAAGATCATAACTCCTCTTGATCCAGATTCATCTCCACTGCAGGTAAGTTTTATTTCGTGCAGGATTAAACCCTTTCAGCATGCTTTCATTCACTTTTGTTCTCTGTTGTAGGATGCTGGTTTCGCTGCATCAGACGGCGATGCTGGTGGGATGAAGGTGCAAGCTGTATTTGACTTTATTAAAGGTAATATATTGATTTCACCAAGTCTAAGAACTTAATTGAATCAGAAACCCCTTTTAAATGTCTTTTTATTAGATATTTGAACTATTTTGATTTGTTCTCTTGTTGAGACTTGCATCTATTCGATTACACAGATTAAACATTTTGCTTTCAGTTTACATTTAGGAACTTTAGCCGATCAGTTTGTAAGTTTAGTTATGGTTATGCTAACTTCACCTGGCTGGCTGGAAGTTCAACTTTACATTTTGTTTATTACAAAAAGAATAAAATAACATATAGAAAGATTTAGATGCTTATCTGTTAATGTAACTTACATTCAAAATAACTTTATTCTACAACAGAAATGTGTGTGATACAGCGCCAGCACACTTAAAACATCCAAATCCAGGCTATTTATTTACTTTTTAGATGACTTTACATGTCAGAAACTTTTTTTATTTGGTTAGTTTATTTATTGATTATTTCATAGTGACTACTCGTGTTTTGATTGAGAACTGTTCTTTCTGTAGAGGGACCAGAAGAGCTGGGTCTGAGAGCAGGAGATGTTGTGACTGGGGTGGAGCACGTGGATAGCCAGTGGTACAGAGGAACCTGTCGGGGGTCTACTGGTTTCTTCCCTGTTAACTTTGTCAAAGTCTTGGTATGTTTTAATGAGCAATCTTGCTAGTGAAAACTATTCTTATTAAATAAGAGATGTCTATTCATAAAGATTATTGATGAGCACTTCTTTTCTATTTAGTCAAACTCGCCTAAACCCCTCCCTGAAAGGAAAACCAAACCACAATCTGCACCAGCAAGGTATTGTTCTTAAGGATTCACATCTTTATTGTAGCATCAACAAATTAAGTAGATGAGCTTATGAGATGTCACGAAATATCCATTTTAGTGGTCCAAGATGTGTGGCGAGGTTTGATTTCGAGGGCGAGCACAGCAGTGAGCTGTCTTTCTCTGAGGGGGATGTGATCCAGCTTAAGGAGTATGTGGGAGAGGACTGGGCACGGGGACAGACTGGCGTCGCAGTGGGCATCTTCCCACTTAACTTTGTGGACATCATTGAAGATCTGCCTCCACCTCCAAGTCAGCAGCAGCCAAACAAGATGCTTCCTGGTGAGACCTAATATGCTTTTTAGCTCTGGCCCAGTTCTGACTATCTCTTGACGTCAGCAGAAACAACTGTTGTGTTATACTGACTGACTTCTCCCTTTCTGGCATGACAGGAATTTGCCTTTGTTACCATTTCATTAAAGAGTTGTTTACTGGAGTCAAGTCAATAGGAAGGAGTTAATGACTCCAGATTATAGGTCATAAATTGTGAAACCACCCTGTAACCCGATTAAAAAAATATTTTTTCAGGTTACAGGGAGTCCTTACACATGTTGTTTAACCTGATACTGGATGAAAATTAGATAGTTTTTAGGTTTGACCTGTCAAACATTGACTGTTGTTAATAAAAACTGATTTTACAACCAGTATAAACTAATTAATTCCTCAATTCTGTTGACTTAAAAATTATTAATATAATTTATACTGTATTTATAAAGTTTAAAACTGTAAAGGCGCCTACGTGTGAAATGTGAACTTAAACTTCTGCTTATGTTCCTTTCTGCAGGTATGGCTGCTGCTGCTTTCAGTGTGCAACCTGAGGCTGCCACACCTGCTTACGTAAGCGATATTTATAGAAATGGAAATGCCAACAAAGATGTTTGGTTATGTAGATGTTGCTATGAGTTTTACTCTCAAGGGTTAAAATGTTTTTTTCCTGTAGACTCCCGAGTCCGGCGTGGAGTGGGGAGTGGCTCTATACGACTACGTTGCAAAGTCAGAAAATGACCTTTCCTTTCAACAAGGCGACTGTATCCTCATCACTCGGCATGTAACTGAGGAGTGGAGCTGTGGCAGACTAAATGGTAGAGAGGGAATGTTCCCCAAAGCTTTTGTTGAGACCAATACAGGTACAGGTTTTTCAATTTCATCTTAATTTGTAATGTTTTAAAAGTTTTGAGTGTTCAGATTTAACTTTGATGAAGCATCAGCGTTGTTAAGCAAGGACCATCCAAAAGGACCTTAAAGGAAGCGACATGACCATCATTCCTCAATCGGAGGGGGGGGTTAGGGCTGATCATGAATCCAAACCGAAAAGGTTGTTCGTTCAGCTGCCTGATTACCCCATTGGCTAATGCATTTCTGTTAATCTTTACAGGCCAGCAGTTCTCTGAAAACCATCAGAATGAAACTGCACGCGGTCGGAAAGGCAGGGCCCTGTATAACTTCGCATCATATTGTGAGGAGGAGCTCACATTGCAGGTCAACCCTTTTTGTCAGCTTTAAGCATCACTAATTAACATAATGAAAGGCTGAAATTATTTAATTTTCTCTTACATTTTCTCCTATATCAGGTTGGGGATGTTATAACCAATCTGGAGTCGATTGATGACGAATGGTTATTGGGAGATTCCAGAGGAAAAAGGGGTTTGGTCCCCAAGAACTACGTCAAAATAATTGAATAAAGCTGCTCAGCTAGAAATATACATTAGGGCACATTTTTAGAAGTTATTTTGGTGAAAATGAAGTATTTTATTGAGTGCAGTTTTCTTTAAAAGCATTACTTTGAATTTGAGTGTCATTTAAGAATAAAGATAATTGTCCTGGATTCCACTGGGTATTAGCACCACCTACTGGTTTATTTTTCTCCCAGCACAAGTTTACAAAAAAATTTATTTTCTTTGCCAAGAGTGCATTTTAAATGTATTTTAATGAAGTAAAAATCAGATGTACAGTGTTGCCGGTAAAGATTACACCAACCAGTTTCCTTGTTACTATAAACCATGAGGTTGTAATGTAGATGCTAGTTGTATAGTGTGAAGGAAGCTGACGGGAACAAAGTATTTACTACATATGACATCTACAGCCTTTGTCAAATTTTTAAAACATCTGGACTAATTTATTGCTTAGATCCACAGCTGTGTCTTTCAAACCTTTTTAAAGAAAGTCTGAAATAATAAATGGAAGTTGAAATATAGACAAACAACAGTTTATTGGTCATTTACATTTTTTATTGAATACGTTGGGATGTTCTTAAACAGTCTCCTGGATGGGAGGCTCATAGCCATCAGCCCTCTCCACCTTGGCTCCAGTGTCATCACCAGATGCCTTTGCAGCACTGCCAGCACCACCTTCACCATGGAGCTCCATCAGTTTGCCCACTGCAACAAAACACAAACAACTGAGCCTTTTAGTTGTCACCATCAGTGATATTTCAGTGAAGTTCAACAAAGAGTCCACTCTCAGCAAACCTGAATCATCTTAAACACACTGAAATCCCATTGTTGCACAAGGGCACATCAAGTAATCAAGTAATAAGGTGGGACCGAAACAGTTTCATCATGCAATCCCTGAGTAAATAGGACAGGAACTGCCTCAATAGGGTGAAATATGTGATACTTACATTCAAACTTGGGCTTCTTAAGCATCTTGACCTTGCGGACATAGACGTCATGTAGAGGGTAGATGGACTGGCAAGCCTTTTCAATGTCCTTGCCAACACTATCAGGGATCCTGGAATAAAACACAGAGGAGAGATTAAAGTAAAGTGTAAAAACTTCCTCTGTACCAGATGATCTGTCGAGTTTAAATTTATTTCCAAAACTGTCACAGAAAGCAGAGCTTGTAAAAAGAAGCACATGGGACTTACAGCTTGTTGACCACTTCCTTCAGGTCATTTGTCTGAACCTCACGGGTCATAATCTCCACCATCTTCTTGCGAATCTGGCGGACCTGCTGGTGCTGAGCGTACGAGGTCTTTCTGATCTGGTTGGTGCGTTTTTTTGTGAAACCCACGCAGAAAAGACGCAAAAGGTATCCATCTGTGGTCTTCACATCCACATGAGCTTCAATCATGGTCTGAAAGAAAAGTTAAGACAAATGTGGAAGTTTAAACTCCATTTCTGATACTAAAATGTTTTTTTTAAATCAAGTAAAGGTTCAATAATATAAAGTTTTGATTTTGCACTCTATTACACTGTTTACTACTTTATAAATACATAATAACAAAGGTGACAAATGAGCCCAACCTTCCTACTGAATCAATTATGAATTTCCACACAGGATAACATTGATGCATATTTAAGTGACAAAAAAAGCATTAATCGAAAATAAGTTTTAAAAAGTTTTGCAGAGTTAGACAACAGTAACTGAAGAATTCAATTAATCTTTTCATTTAGGTCCAGAAGAACAAACACAACCAGTTTTGACTTTGTTGATAAAGGAAATGCTACCTAGTCTAGTTGTACACGGTATGACGAATAGCATTTTGATGTGCAATGGAAACAATGCAAAGTCAATAAACAGATATAGGTGCAAAGTAGATTCCCTCACAAGATGATTGAACACAATGCATCCTGAAGACTGACAATATTACAAGTTATTTCGCACAAAGAATATATGAGAAGAGAAGGCTACTCTAAATCTGCACCACTTGATATTTAATATTCATCTTAATGTAGCTTACTTTACTTGCAAAAAGCATATCTTAAATACAAATGGGACAGAAACATTGTGATGTATATATGTGTGTGTATGCATATATGTTTATATATTTATGTGTGCATGTTTAAGGGTGTGTGTGTATAAATAAATTTTTTATATGTATGTAGGCCTGTATATTTATTTATTTAATTTATTTATTAGTTTATTTAGCAGGGACAGTGTACATTAATGAACATTTCTGTAAATGCACCAGATTTAGCCAAATGGCTATTTTTCATCTGTAGTCCCTGGACAGATCTATACAGTCATCCTAAAATCAAAATATCATTACAACAATAAAAAACAATTAATCAAACTGTACAAGTAAGAACTCGGCGATATATGAATGTATGGTGGCATTATGTTGGTTTAGAATGATTATTTTTTTATGAAATGAAAGTTTAGATAAACTATCTATTAGTACGTTTAAAGGGGGCAGGTATAAGTTTTTCTTCTTCCTGCCTCCCCAATGAATCCAATGAGCAGCTTGTTAGCAGTCGTCTGCAGGTTTTCTCTCAATTCAGGGACAGCACACTTTGAGGCGCAGATTCTTAGACCACATACATCAGGGGTCTAAGAATCTGCCTCGAGGGGTCCTCGAGGGCCAGTATCCAACAGGTTTTTGTTGTCTCCATGTGCCACATGTGACATACGTCATACTGGCGTGCCAAGTGCTGCCCCAATTCAATGTGCACTCAGGATCCACACTTCAAATGTGTCTGGGGCCAAATTAGCTTAAAACAAAGTGTACATGCTATGTATCCTTCAAGGTCTCCAATCACCCCAAAGTCATTACATGCCAGTAGAAGCAGGGACGGCAGTAGCGTTGTGTCCCATGAACACAAATTAATTTTATTACATGCGTCTGACAAGGATTATCTGTCATGAGGAGAGCTCTTCTTGGTCGCCTACTCCACATGTTTGTAAGGTGAATGAAAATAAACATGGATATATCTGGGTCTGGTCTAGGACTGGATTTTGGCCCCGTCGATTTAAACTGTCCTATCAAATTCTGTTATCTTTACCCCTAGGCCTGCATAATTAATCACAATTAGTAAAGCCAATTATTATGTACTTCTCAGAAAACCAATTTACACTTTACCAAACTCATGATGGGCTACAATAAAAGTGACAAAGTTTAATAGCAAAGACATTTGAATTACCTGCCACTTCTTGACCATGGAGCACATCTTGTCACGAGTCAGATCCATGCCATGGAAGTTGGTGAGGCAGTTCTTCCCCTGAACATCTTCAGTGATGAGCTTGAACTTGCGGAAGGCAACCTCATCGTTCTGCAGATCAGCAAGACTCACTTCGAACACACGACCCTTAAGACCATCAGAGGCAATTCCTGCATGGTACAAATGTGTGCAGATTAGATAGAGATTAAAGAATTACAAAACTCAAAGCCAGAATATGGACCAAACCCTTAATGGGCAGATGACTGATGGAACAAATCAGATTGCTTCATTATGAAGAAAACAGGGTTCTAGAATAGGGATGTTCTGCTCCAGTCCGAGCTTGTACTCCTAGCTTGTAAACTATTGTGCAGAACCTGATTGTTTGATCCATTTCATTTCAATCTTATGTGAAGAAGTAGCAGTACAATGAAACCCTGTAGAACTGCAGCGCTCAAGCCTGACACACTGCTGTAAAGAGCGACTTGTACCCTGAAATATTTCTTAGGTCTGGTTGAAGGATTAAAATGACCTCTCGGAACTTCCATCTGCTTATTTCTACCTTACCCCAAGCACAGAAAACACCATCCTAGAAAAAACCCTGAATGAGACTGATTCACAGTTGTACACTTTATAGCGTTTTAGTTTTAAATGCAACATGGGTGCATTAAACATCCCGAAGTGGTGAAGAATGACAGGAGAA
The DNA here is from genome assembly GCA_037177535.1 of Pseudomugil gertrudae. Lineage (NCBI taxonomy): Eukaryota > Metazoa > Chordata > Actinopteri > Atheriniformes > Pseudomugilidae > Pseudomugil > Pseudomugil gertrudae. Next base: position 11,549,689 of record JBAMHV010000004.1, on the reverse strand, counting down.
TCCCAGAAACTAATCAACTGTAAAATGTGGCTCATGGTTTGCTCATATGAAGTTGTTATCCATTATCCCCACTAATTTAACAGTGCCTGGAAAGCTGGACAAGAACGCTACAGCCTCTCATCTATGCAACACCACCTGCACTGGCCAAGATTAAGCCTCCTCCAGAAGCACAGCATTTTTGTGAAACACAAACATGAACAATGCCAACACTACGCAGCACTATAAAAATACAAAAGTTCTGTTTCTGAGCAGCCTCCATCAAATTCACTGTTGAGCTGCCCCTAGAATCTGTTCTGGAGAAGATCTACAGAAAAAAATAATCAGGATTTACAAAGACACCAAAATTAGAGGCTGTCATTTATTTAAAAACCTTGTAAATAATATAGCCATAAGATCAACATTTTCTAACCCCATTATGATTCACAAAATTAACATTAATGTCTATAAGTGTTGCTCAAAAGATCAAGGTCTTATTTCATATCAGAGAAGAGCTTTCTCTCCCATATCAAAGTATATGATCTCAGGGGATTGAAACATCCAGCCCTACAGCTGGACTTTAAAATGCATTTAGATGAACTGCTGAAAAAAAGGGACTAAAAATAACATGACCCAAATGAAATCCCTAAAAATGGTACAATGCCACTTATCCACAACATGCAAAGAGGTTTAGAAAGACGCTTTACCAATAAGCTAAATAATGTAAAAACAAATGCATCTGTGTACTAAAGCATGGCATTACGTAGACTTACTGGTTCCCTGAGTCCTGGTGACCAAGGTCTTGCCAAGATTGCGGATGTTGAACATGGCTGGTGCTTTAACATCATACCAATCCTTCTTGGAAAAGGGATCCACACTGCAGGAGACAGATTTATGTAACTTAATGGGTAGCAAACACCGTAGATAACCATGCAATAATTAAGGGGGTCTATAGACACATGTAACTCTTCTAAGCAGAGCTCAGACTCGGTTCAGTCCATACTGAAGAAGAAATTTAAGGCTTACAAACGACAATGTTTAGCCTTGCTGGAAACTTGAGATTAGAATACTGAGCTTAGCTGCCAAAGAGCTACATTAGCCCATACACTTTCATGCTAACATTTAGCAGCCTTTAGCAAATATTGCCTATAGCCAAAACGACTGAGGCAAACTCAACACTCCATACTTTCACTTATTATATTTACAGTCTTATATGCGTTAAAACAATGTATAGCTAAAGCTATTAGATTTTTTAAGTCAATCCGCAGCGGTAAGTGCAAAGACACAGCATGTCACAATCTCAACTAGCTCCAGAGGCCGGCGATGTCATCCAGACTAGCATCTGCTTAAAATCATCCTAATCGTTTAGATTTCTTTTACCGAAATGACAGATACAGAACGTGTAAACCCTTTTCCATATAACACTGTGTGAATTTTCAACTTACATCTTCTTTTTTGCACCTTTTTTGCCACCTTTGGTCAGCCTCTTATTCTTGCCGACTGCCATGTTGGCTACAGGGAGTGAAAGAGGAGGAAACACGAAATCTCGCGATAGTAAAAGGCAGTAGAAGAGGTCGCGATATTTGTCTAATCGCGCGAGTCTTTGATGCTTCTTTGAGCGCCCTCTCTTGGTAAAAAAAAGGTCATTCAACATAAGCCTTGCCTGCTACAGTAGAGTATGCTATTACACCTTCATTGTAGGCGAGCAAATAAACAATAACATCAATTTTAAATTACCTTGTGTTTTCATGTATTTTATAAATAAAAGTTGTAATAAGCAATCACAAAACGGATGATAAATATGAGAAACACTAATATTCAAAATGTGGTAAAATTTTTGTCCTGAGTTTATAAACAACTAACCACAACACTACAGACTTTTAACTCAATGTTAATCTAATGACCATTAAGGCAGCTTTTGCTCAGGAAGTAGAGTGGTCATCTTTCAGTTTTAAATTTGACAAATTTATAAAAATGGTCATGTGGCAGTCCTATAGCACCATCCAAAACCAAAGGGGAATGTAAAAATGTGTGTGAAGTTTCAAAGCTGAGCACAGACATCAATTTATTCCTTACTGTAACAGACACAATCAAAGTTAGCACAATTTAAGAATTCCGCATTAAAAGAGAGGGGTAAATCAATATGTAAACTCAGAATTGATGGATTAATCAGACGTTCCTCAATTTTTATGTCTTTCTAACTCTTTAAACCACACATTACTTTGGATTAAATGTCTGTTGAATTACTTTAATTTATTGGTTGTCATCATATTTACATGTGTTTTAGAAATTCAAATCTAAAACATGACAGTGCATTGATGACTAAATGAGCAAAAGACAAACAAATTCAAATGTTAATGTTTACAGGGAGAACAAGCAAAACTAAGCCCTCAGAGAAGGCAGATTTCCACCAAGTCCATCCATCCATCCATTATCTGTACTGCTTATTCCAATGAAGGGTTGTGGGTAGCTGGGGACTATCCCAGCATTCATTGGGCGAATGGCAGGGTACACCCTGGACAGGTCACCAGTCCATCACAGGGTCAACACAGAGAGACAAACAACCACCCACTCCTCAGAACAATTTATAGTTAAATTAACCAGTGGATGATTAACAACCAGTCACATATACATTCACTACTAAGGACAATTTTGAATGACCAATCAACTTAACATGCATGTTCATTAATTCAATTTAGGGTCACATGGAAGCTGGTGCCTATCTCAGCAATTAGTAGGTGAGAAGCAGGGTACACCGGCAGGTCCCCCTGTCGATTATAAGGTCAACATGTAGAGACAAACAACCAATCATGCTCAGACTCACTCCTCAGGACAATTTATAGTGATTATTTAACCTAACATACCAGAGTCTGGACAGTGGGTGGAAGCTGAAGTACCAAGAGAAAACAGAAAACTCATGCATACATGGGAGAACATGCAAACTTCACACAGAAAGGCCACTGTTAAGACCTATACCCCACCAAGGTATGAACCAGCAACCTTCTTGCTGCGAGGCCACAGTGCTAACCACTACTCTCTGTGCAGCCCTTCATTATATTTCATCATATGTCATTAAGAGTGAGTGCTTGCAGTAAATATGACTGTTAACAGCAAAATAACTTTTGCTGTCATTGAAAAGCCAATCCCAATGATTTCTAAACAGGATGAACTAGTCTGTTTGTATTAACAAGTTATACCGGTGTGTATCCCGTATCCACCCACTTTGCTGGTAAAACATTCTTTCTTGCTAGTGTACACTCTTGTAATAAATCAGTGTTGACACAACAGTCTCATAATAAATGCCTTTTAAGAGTCACAGTGTTCGATTTTAAATTTTAGGGCAGGGCTATCCAGCTTGAGGGCAACAGCCCAGCAAGTATTTGGTAAATCCCTGTACTAACACACCTGACTTGTGCCATTGTGCTGAACTTCATAGGCTGTTGGATCCATTTAATTTTGGTCAGGTGTGTTGAAGAAGGGCCATATTGAAAATCTGCTGGGCTCCGGGCCTTGTGGGACAGAGTTGAACAGGCCTGTATAAATATATATAAAATTGGACTGTAACTAAGGTGATATCACAATATGGGTGGAAATGAGCTAGCTGCTTGGATGAAGTCTGTGCTTCCTTTAGGTTTATTATCTTATTTTTGCATTTAGCCCTTTGTCAACAAAACAACTATTTGCACAATTCTCATTTACCCCAAAGTTTAATAAAACCTATCAAAGCCTTATTAATGTAAAATCTGTTTTAGGCACAGTGAGAAAGTCTGCTTATTTCAGGTCATTACAGCAGAGACAAGTCCTGCGCCTCATGGGTGGCTTCCATGACTACCAGGGACCCTGAGGGCATAGCTACACTTTACCAGGAGGTCAGTGGGAATAGTGACGCCAGCTGCCTATGTGACAACACTCTTCCACACTGCAAGGGAAATATGAAGTCACCATCATAACCAGCAGGAAAAGATCCATTTAGAGTATGTATCAAGGTCCAGGCTGAGCTCAAAGGAGTTTCCTTATGCGATTATAAACATAAATGAAAGTGGACCATCTCATCTGTGCTTGGAAAAAAATTCACGTGTCGTGGGTTATGATGATGGAGGTGATATGAAAAGGCAAGCAAAGCAGGGCTGTCACTTTGCATTAATGTTGGGTCTCCAGTGCCCCAGGATGTAGACATCTGTCAATGTATTTTTATGACACAGAATAATAAAGCATTCTTATGCTGCAAAAGTATTAAGTTTGACTTTGTCCTCGTTCCAAATATTATACAACGTAAACTGTCTTTGACATTTGATTTGGAGAATATTTTTCTTTCTTTTGATTATTTTTTCCAAACATTAAGACTTAATTGTTCCTCCCAAAGGCCCACAGAATGCGATGAGGTGGTGTGGCTTCGTAATGCCAAAACATGTTTTGTTTCCCGACTGCTGCAATAGATGACACTGTCATGGTGAAATGAAGTCTATAGTAACTGAGCCCTGTCATTATCATAAAAGAGTAAAAATAAACCCTCGGTCCTGGAATGTGTCTCTGTGCAACATTCACATCCTTTGCACAGACATGAATAATAATGTTATACTTTTAGTATGAAAAAGCTAAACTACTTTTTAAACATTGATTTAATGAAAATAAATGAGTACTGATTTATATACATATATTTCAATTTCAATTTTATTTTATTTTATTTACATAGCCCAGTATCACAACAAAGTTGTCTCAGGGCTTCACACACAGTTAATCACACAACTACACTAAACTAAGCAGACCCAGGACATCCCTGTACTTAGACCCTCCCTCTCGGTAAGGAAAATCTCCTGTATCATATTTGTGTTTGGTGTGTACTTTTCAGTTATCTGGTTTACACATTTCCATCATTATAATCTTGTGTTTCCTTTGCATTTCAGCTTGTTTGAAACTTTTTTGATCTCATATTCAGTTGTTTCACTTAAAAAAAAGTTGCTCAAGTGGTTTTTATAAAACATTAGTTTGATGGGGTGTGTGTGTGTGTTGGGGGGTATAAAGAGAAAGGTGTTGACATGCAGCTTAGGGCCCGAGGCTCGCATTCAAATGTGTGTCTGCTTTATCAAGGACCTGCAGCCTCTGTATACTCACTAAACTAAACACCACCCCAGTTGTGTGGGTTGTATTAGGTTATGATATTTTTTTATCCCAATGTTAGTTTGCAAAGAAATTGCAGATGCAATGGAGGAAAAAGCTGTGAGTTTTCCCATCCATTCACTATCTGTACCACTTATTTCCAATGAAAGGTCACAGGAGCCTATCTCAGCTATCATTGGGCAGGCCGCTACTCTATTTCAGGGCCAGCACAGAGAAACAAATAATCAATCACACACACATTCACTCCTAAGAACAAGTCAAAGGACCAATTAACTTAATATGCATGTCTTTGGACATGGGGAGAAAGTGCAAACTCTGGACAGTAGGCCGATGTCTGAGCTGCGGCTTAAACCAGCGACCTTCTTGCTATGAGGTTGCAGTGCTAACCACCACAACACTGTGCAGCCCACAAGATTTTCCCCTGAGCAATATTTTGAAATAGTATTAAACACAAATTCTGGAGTTCTAGACTAGAGTTTCACATTTAATTAGTCTTTTTACCCAGACTTGCATGAAGTTAAAACTTAATATTTTCACAAATTCACATAGTGTCTGATTCTGCCTTTATTTCCGTGTCAGGGTGATGAAATTAGTCACAATGAGGGGTGGGTTTCTAAGTGCTGCTCAGGCTCATAGGGAGGTTCTCAATGTGCTTTTGTGATGTGAAACTGAAGAAGGTCTCTGTCTGTGTAATTTGACCTTTGTGGGTTCTGTCTAGCTTTTACCTAAATGTTTTGTCGAAAACGTAGTTCTAGAGAGCCGGTTGCCTTCATAAAATCATTAACTTTAAACATGTGTCGTGACTAAATCAAAGGTCGGTGTCAGAAAAAGGTCATATATTGTTAAAAATAGTGTTTCTTTATTGTTTATTCACTTAACAAGTATGTTTTTATTATCTTAAAATTAGCCATTTATATAGTTTTGCGGTGGGTCCTCACACAAGGCAGGTGCCTTTTGTAGCATTTGTAGCATATTTTTTTATGTAGTTAATCTGAATAAACAACACTGTGTGTCAAGTGAGAACCCCCTGAGCTTTAAACTGCAGTACTGGTTTTGTTTGATAGGTATTAGTGCACTCAGTCATTCATTCATTCCTTTTCCATACCGCTTAATCCAATGCCAGGTCACGGGTTGCTGGATGCTATCCCAGCAATCATTGGGCGTGAGGCGAAGTACACCCTGGACAGGTTGCCAGTCCACCACAGGGCCAACACAAAGAGACAAACAACCAGCCAAACCAGATAAACAACCAACACATTTACTTGTACGGACAATTTTGAAAGACCTAAGACACATGTCTGTTGATGGTGGGAGGAAGCTGGAGTACCTGGAGAGAACCCATGCTATCATGAGGAGAACATGCAAACTCTGCTGTGAGGCTGCAGTGATAACCACCACACCACACTGCAGCCTGTGTTAGTGAAATATTTGGAATAATTAATGCCTCAAAAGTAGTTACCTGTGGTGCAGTCTATGGTGCAGCTAAGGCTACTGGACAACTTGCTATTTTTTTAAACCTCTGACAGCAACAGAAGTAATTTCAATGCTTATCTTTAAAAGTAGATATAATTTATTCTGTTGCACTAAACCAGGGTCACTCAGTTTTGTCATACGGAATCTGCAGTTCTTGATGTTTTTAAAGTTTCCCTGCTCCCGTTTGAGACAGGTGTGTTGCAGAAGGGACACAATGAAAACCTGCAGGACTGTGGCCCTTATAGAACAGAATTAACAACCCAAAATTGAAATGTGAGCATTGATCCAATATCTTATGTCTTTCAAGATTCAAACACTTTTGCCACCTTGGCAATAGTGCTATCGTCAAATCTAATTAAGTTACATTTATAGAGCACATTAAAAGCAACCATTGTTGAACAAAGTTGTACATAATAAGTAAAAAACTCAAAAAAGATAGACATACAAAATCTGAAGCACATTAAAGTACAAAGCACAGAGTGGTACCTAACTTAATAGGTTTCACAGAGAGTTAAAAAAATAATAATAATTAAATGGGCTGTATTGAAAAGAAAGTGATAAAACAGTAAAAATAAAACCAAGAAAAATAATTATGTCATGAGTTTTTCAAAGCCTATGCATTTTAAGTGTTATTTTAAAGTCTTAGTCTTAACATCAAACTCGTTGTTGTCAGTGTGTTGCCCAAAACTAATATTTTGCTCTTACGATTAGTGATACCTGGGCTGACAGAATTTACGTGAAGTGACGGTTTATTGTCAGTGAATCTCAGTGTGTCTCCGCTTTAAACCATCTGAGCTGAACACCTGCCACAGTACTGAATAGAGCCTGCTCTCTCTCTCTACAGCGCATGCGTCATTCACTCAAGGGCTATACTGTCATGGCGGTGACGAGCTGAAGCTACTGGGGTAGATCAGGAAGCAAATTCAGCGCAGCTGGGTCAACGCTGACATTTAACCAAATCTGCGGAGTTTCTCGGGAAGCACCGAACGGACCACCGTCCTTTTTGAGCTTTCACTGGAGCTGCCGAAGGACTCCCATACCCCCCCTCCAGTTTGTGAGTTTTTGGTTGTGCCGAGCGCGCTACCTGTCAAGTGTCTGCACTCAGTCACAATAGCAACTTCCACTGCTGTACGGGGATATTAAAGTGACTGTATCTTGTTTGTTCGGGCAGAGGAGAAACAGGTAGAGGGGGAAAGTCTTGTTGCTACCAGCACACTTCTTCATCGCTTTTTAAAGGCATTAATTCATCCGACTGGTGTCAAGTTACGGAGCAGAAGAGTAGTTCACCGTAGAGAGAAGCGGTGACATTACCAGCCTCTCGGGGGTCTACAACCACCAAATGATCAAGGATTGATTTATTCATCATTTTTAATACTCTCCAGGCTCAGACGCTTAACAGTTGTGGATGGGGAGAACATTGGATTGCTCATGTGCCTGTAGACTGTCCACTACTCAGCTGAAGGGGAGATAGAGTTCTCTTTCTCCTCCGACGTCGGCTGCTCCCTCCCCGTTGGAGGTGAACAGGTGCCTTACCTGTCCTGTCCTTCCGTAGCAATGGCTAGCGCGGACACAGCGGGCGCTGCGCAGCCAGGTGATGGAAAAGACGAGCGACCAGGCGCCATGGCGCTCAACCCCGGGGTGCCTGTCAGAGGGATAAGGATGAAATTCGCTGTGCTCGCTGGCCTGGTGGGAGTTGGGGAAGTTTCCAACCGAGACATTGTGGAGACTGTGTTCAACCTGGTAAGCTGATTATGGGAGCTCAGGGCAGGCCGTAGATAGCACTGTCACTCTGTGGTAAACGTTTGAAAAAGCCTGACACACTTTGGAGTGAAAAAGAGATGATGACCCAGCTGCTTGATGTAACTTTATCTACTTTAAGAGAGTCATGAGCAAGTTATGTGTGTAGTATTATCTCTCACTCCTGTCCTTAAATTAAAAAAGTTATTATTTGATAACTTATGGTCTGTGATGTGTAAGCTATTGACATTATTTAAGCTTGCAATTTTGATTTTGCACAAACCAATTTTAATTGACAGCTTTTTAGATTATTTTAAAAATGCAACGCTGCTGTTGTGACACATTCAGGTTAATTATAGTTGTGCCTTATCTATATGTTACCTGTTGGCCACCTTAATGCTCTCATACACAGTGTTGACCCTTGTCTGCCAGTGTTATAGGGTGACTGTATAAACACCTGCATGAGAATGAATGGAACTAATCAGAATAAGGAAATAGAGAGCACCGTGGATAGAGCATGCTCAACTAGAGTTTCCGCTGATAGGTGAGAGGAGAGGTGAAGGTAGAACCTGTAAAACTGCTTTGTCACTGTGAAACAACAATGGAGTCTTTTTGAGATTAGAGAGGGAGGCTCATCCTCCATGTCTGTAGTTTTTGAGTGAATTCCAACCCTCAACATTGAGTTTAGTAGCACATCCTTGTAAGCTATATGTAAATCGATTATTAATCAGATTAATTTTATTTCAATATCTGATTGATTTGCTGCTTCTACTTGGACACGTTACAATGAACTTCTCTAAGCTGCATTGCAAACCTATGTCAAGGTGTGGTTTATGAGGTCATAGACCTTTTATAAGTTTCATATATTGATAGTTTTAAAAAAAGTTGTCTTGCTTAAATTAACATACCTGTCACCAAAGCATTTTGTCTGTTGTTCTATTGTGGAGCAGAGACAAGAAATTCCGGTTGAATTTCTTAGATCAAAGATGTTGATAGTCACCATTATGTACTGTTTATTTGAAAGAGAAATGTTAATAAGGAGATGAACAGAGATTTCTTTTCAGCAGAGAAGTCGTTTTTTGCAAAAAACAACCTCTCAAAGCAATTGTTCAGATATACACAGCTCCTCGAAAGACCCTCTCTGATTGCAGCTCGGCTGCTCTCCTTAAGAGGCCATTTTTAATGTGGTCACTGTCATTCCAGCGCTTTGAGAGATGTGGCTACGCATTTCATTATGATCACCACCACGACACGCTTTCTCACATTCCCTCGACATTCTCTGCTCACTCTTCCATTAGCTGATAACCTCATTTACCACAGGCATCATTCTTCTCTTTGGTGGTATCTTTTTTGGAGCCTTCTTGCTTGTTAGTCTTCTTTGCTGTGTGTGGATGAACACACAGTTTCTGCAGGAGGAGCATCTCTGTCACAGGTCATCCCAGCAGTGGTCGTGATGACTTGTGACATGTGGGTAGAGGTTATAAACACCAGGATTCACAAAAGTTAATCTACTGGCTGTGTTTTTGCCTGGAGTCAGCAATTTGCTGACAAAAAAGAAGGAAAGAGGGAAAAGTGGATGTTACACTCTTGTTTTTACACAAGGTCCAGAATAGCTCAATACAAGGAGGAACTAATATTAGTATTGCTTTAAAGGTAAAAATGGGATTTTAAGTTGGGTAAACCAGGCGTTGAGGGCATTGAATTGAACCCCTTCTATTAAAATTGAGTCGTCATACTTCCTATATTTTAACAGGTATTCCTTTAAAATGTCCTCTTTTATTTAAATATATAACCAGAGTAGCTGAACACAAATTGTTTTCATAAATCTTGTTTTCGTGACTTATTTATTACACTTCATAAACAATCTGCCATTTCACAACAGTCTGTCATTAGTGAACTAAAAGGAATGACTTTTAAACACCATACCTTTTATTTAATTACTCATTAAATAGACAGCAGGTTTGTGCACAGCCTCCTTCAATAGTTTTTTAATCTTTATTCTAGAGGATAATAGGCATAAAAATAGCTTAGCTTTAACTAGATTATCCTCAGTGCCTTTTCAGTTATTAAAGCCCTTAAAGTCCATCACAGGATACCATTTTCCAGTTTGGACACATTTCATTCCTCTTCTTAACTCCTTTTCTTCTTGTTTTGCATCGTTCCTCCCAGCAGAGCTGTGAGTAGAGGAGCCACAAACAGAAAAAAAGAGAGAGGAGTCAAGTTGACATGCACTTAAAAACATTAAAACCAAAGTCAGCTAAATAACACTTGTAAGGTAAATGCATCATCAAATCATTTTATTGATAGGCCACTGGTGTATATAATAACATATCAGATTCACATTAAATCAGTTTTATTTATTTATTTACAAAGTATGGATATACTCTTAACTTAATTTGCCAAGTGGGATTAATGTGCCATGCTTCAATCAGACATTACAGGTGCTGAAAAAAAATTCCATTTCCATTTCGTATCATTGCTTAAATGCCCTCCAGCAAAATTCCCCTCTTTACTTAATTTTTTTCCCTTTAGGTTCATTATAGAAACAGACCTTCTTAAGAATATTTGGCTGAGAACCATTTCTGGGTCACAGTGAGAGGATGGAGGACAGAGAAAATGAGACTGATATCAGATTAATGAGATGAACCTTCATTAATAGTCCACCCACACAGGTGTTTTCACTTACTGCCCCCTCCACAGTTAAGCAAAGCCTACCCTCAGCTTCTGCAGAGGTAGAGTTATTTAGAAACGTGTGTGCAGTAATGATGCATTTTTGTTGTCAGTAAAACCTCAAACATGTTTTACTTTTGTAGCATTTAAAGTAAAAACTAAGCATATGATGTTGTGTATGTACGGAGTAGTAATGCTATAAAAGGGTTACTCTGCTACACTACAAAGAAAGAAACACATTGGTTCAGATAAAATAAAAATCTAAAAAGCATCCTCCTAGTCTAAGATATTTGTTTTTAGTCTATATCGTCTATTAAAAAATCAATTAAGTGTGAGAAACCAGAAATGTTTCTGCCTCCTTTTTAAAGTTAAGTTCAGCCGTCGGTGATATTTTAGTGCCCTACTTTAAAAACTGTAGGTGTCTTGAACATGGATAAATATTTGACTTTCCCCAGAAACCTCTGGTGTACTGGCTCCTTTTTTTGGTATCTACTATTTATACCATTTGTATCAATATATGTGTTTTAATTACAGGACCATCTGCAACCTAATGACTGAATACTGAAAACAATTCTTAAATATAAACTATCTCAAAGTAACAAATTACATATGTGAAATGTATGCTGTAATTTCTCTTGCCCCTGGCTCTTCACATTTTATTTAAGTCACATTCTCAGTTGCACCTTATTCAGTTCATATTATGCTGTAGCTTTGTTTTCAAAGCCTGGTTTTGTATCCAATCTTCCTATAAAGAAGCAACTAATGGGAAAAAGTAGATTTTTTTTTGTTCTAAATTTCCATTTTTCTTTTTGTGCCAAAAAGCCAAGCAAGGTTCATTCTGTTTCTTCTTAGTTATTTTAGGTAACTGTGTGTGTGTGTGTGTGTGTCTGAGCATGTGGAGTATCTATTCGACAGTGTGTTGTTGCCCTCTTCATCTGTTGTACTGTCACAGAGTATTGTCCTTTGAGATAAGCTGTCATTAGTGAAAGTAATTGCTCTAAACTGTATGTTCCTTGTGCTTCTATAGTCTGCAGGACAAATCAAAGTGGTGCTGAGGAATTTATAATGTAGAAAGCCTTACAATTTTGAAATTGATTAAGTGGTTTTATCTTTGCTATCAGCAGATGTTGATCTTGGCTTTACTATCAACTAACTGTGCTCGGCTGCATTTAAAAAAAAAAAGCAGGTTTTGAAGAAAATCCTTAAGTTTTTTACTGCATTCTAATCTTAAATGTAGATCCTGATTAAGTGTCAAGTAAACCAAAAGCCATTGAAAAACCTTTAAAAAAAACCAATCCTGACAGTCTGCATAACAAAGGAATGTAGCATGTAAATAAACTCCCCCTTCCGTTGCACACAGCCTAGTAGTAGTAGAGGAGAAAAGGCCATCCTCGTTCTCTCTCCGGGCATTCTTTGCCCTTCCTGGCGATAACAAAGAGCCGTCTAACCTGACACATGAATGAAATCCTATCTGCGTCTCTCTGTTATCTGTCACATCAGCCCAATTCCACGGTCACACTTTTCCCCTCTTTCTCTCCTCAGCTTTGCAGCTTGGAACGTGATGTCTAAATAAGCATGACCCAAGTGTGTTTATAGCTCCAAGGGCTTGATTTGTTATACTTTTAGCATGAGACTGCGCTTGTTGTGTCAAAAAGGTACTTTTTTTTGTTGCTCATCACAACAAATTCCATTTCAATGGCCACTATATCATTTCAGTTGTAACATCTGTTTGACAGTTATAGAAGTATAGGGTCATATTTGTGAGCATCAGTGTGAACAGGCTGGCTTTATTTGCCAATATAAGATTTAAGTGTAGCTAGCCTTGGCTGGGACATCTGTTTTTTACTCACCTTTTTAAGTAAAGGTTTTTTTTTTTTAAGCCCTTGAGCAGATCAGATAGTGTTCCCAGCATGCCTCATTGCTGTGTTGTGATGACAAACAGTCAGATGCCCTCTGGATTTAATGATGTTTGAAAAAGATGCCTATCAGCTTAGACTGTAAAACATGAAGCAAATTGCAAATTTAGTAACGGTTACATGAGCATGATAAACCAATGGAGATATTTTATATCCTTTTTTCTTCACTTGATTCGATGTGGCTATGAGTAGCAGTGTTAACAGCTCAAATCAATGTACAGGTGTACTTTTGGTTTTACCCCTTTCCTTACAGAGTAATTCAGAAATCATGTTCCACATGGGAATTTAGTGCTTGAAAGCTTAAGCAGGAGGATATATGGAGAGCTCCTTTATTGCAGTATTATTGTTATTCTAGTGGCTGTTGAAAAATGATGGTAAACAGCAGCAGCTTATAATAATCAGTCCACCTCATTGTTTATACATGTTTCAGTCCAGTGAATGCAACTTCAATTATTTATTTGACTGAATTTGGTAAACTTGTTTGCGAACTAATTGTGTTGTTGCATAATTAGTAAATATGCAATGGAATATATTTTCCACTTGACATGGTACTTTTCTAATTCCTCAAAGTTTTTGTGTAGGTGATGCACAACAGATGGGGGGAAAAGACTAAAGTGGACTTGAAAGTTGGTTTAGAAGTTGTGGGAATAAATACCAATCATTCTAAAGGGACAGATCTGCAAGGTAGAGTACACAGCTTGTGTAGTTTTGGTGTTAAATGAACTACTTTTCTCTCCATATTACAGCAATCCACTGAAGTTATTATATATTTGTTGCTCCTTCATTAGAACTAGATAAAATTCTCTCTTGAAACTATTCAAGTCTGACTTTGCTTTTTAGATGTGCTTATATGTGGAGTGTAAAATATTAACTGGTTGCAAAGTAATTTCTCAGTAAGTTTAGTTGCTGCTGTGACTGTCTGCTTTTAGAAATGGTTGGTAGTGCAGTATACTATTTGGATCACAACTCTGCTTAAAGAGGCTTTTTTCAGAATGCAGTTATTTTACTGGAACAAACTAAATCCAAAAGGTGTTGCTGGATACACAGACACCAAAGGTAATAATTAAACTGTTTCACTGAGTCCGCTGCGGGGGCATTTTTTTGTCATGTGCTTTAGGCTGTAATTTCCACAAAATAGCAAGTTCATATTAATAATGGGGGTACCTTTTTTGCAAAGAGTGGATCATTTGGCCTGGGCTTTCTGTTCATACATTCACTTCAAAGCAGGGGATTATATGCTGGAGATACACTGACAATCACAAATGTTAGGGATTGATGTTGGGAGGATCTTTGTAAAGTGTTCAGGAGGCAGGACAGAATTTAAAATGTTCACCTTGGAAATTGTTGTGTATTCTGGGGTTTGTGATATGGCCAAAACATTACATGTTGGTATTTTTTTGAAAGAATAGCAGTAAATATACACACACTCATACACCCGGTTCTTCTTCTCTTCCATGACCATACACACTGATCAGGAAAAACAAGGGGAATGGATAATCATTACCATGTAACTCAAAGTCACTCACACTTCTGGAAAATAAGTCTGTCCAGTTAGGAAGTAGGACTAATTTTGAATCGGTGTTACCTGCTGCTCTAAAAATGGAACAGATGACAAGTGGAAGCGAGAGGTAATTAGCAAGACAGATCATATAAAACATGGCTCAGTCACAGTCACACAGACCATTTCCCTCGTCCTTTCTGGCTGATTTTTGGTCACGTTTTGGTTTGAGCATTTTGCCAGTGCTTTCACCATGAGCGGTAACATGGGGCGGTGCTCAGGTAGTGCAGTTCATCCAGGATGGCACATGAATGCATGCTGTGAAAAGGTTTGCTGTCTCCCCTAGCACAGTGTTGGGTGAATGGGAGTGATACTAGGAGACAGGCCAACATACCAGAAGATGTGGAGGGGGGCCATGGGAGGACAACAATCAAGCAGCAGGACTGTTATCTGTTCCCTTTTCCAAGTATGAACAGGAGGAGAATGGTCAGTCCTACAAAATGACCTCCAGCAGGTGACTACTGTGCATGTTTCTGTTTAACTGTCAGAAACAGACTCATGAGGGTGGTATGAGGGCCCATGGTCCACAAGTGGTGCTCACAGCCCAAGACCCAGCAGCCTGATTGTCATTTACCAGAGAACACCAGGATTGGCAGATTCGCCATTTACACCTGGTTCTCTTCATAGATGTGACACACGTGAGGTAATGTTCTACTGCGTGACCGATTTGGCAGTGAATCATTGATGGTCTGTGGAATTATGTCATTCGACCTTTATAGCAGCAGGACCTGGGTTCCTTTTGATGCATGACAGTCCTGAATCCACATCCAACATATTGCACCACAGACTTTCCAGGGTTGACTGATCCAGGTCTGGGAGGGAATCCCTCAGGAGAACATCTACCATTTCATCAGGAACAGGCCTAGATGTAGTTAGGAAGTGCATACAGGCACCAGGAGGCCACCCACAGACTAGTGAATAGTTTTAAGATTATCCACAGAAGCTGGATTAGCCGGGGATATGATTATTCTTTTATTCTGAGTATGATTCTGAATTCAGACTTCCATGGGTTAATGATTTTGATTTGATTTTCAGTGGGAATATTTAATTCATCATGAACTGCAATGTGGTGTTTATATGCAGTGTGCTATTTTATTATGAATGGTACAATAGCACACTAAGTATTTGCATTCTTCTTCCTATTAGTCAGTGTCAGCAGTTAAAAGCTGTTTGATATTTTACTGTTGGCTCTGCTCTTAAACACAGTATCCAGGCCAACTGACTTCTTAACACAGCCATTATTATTTACATCTTTCCCATTTCTATTAGTGATTTTTGATACGGTGGGCAAACTGACACCTGCCATATTTTCATGTCTGGTCGTGAATCTTAATATGACGTTGACAAATATCACTTTTAAAATGTTTTGACACAGTTTAGATTTTTTTTACTTGCATTTGAAATGACTCAGAACATTGACATTCACTTGACCCCCTTACAGACTGCTGCTCTTCTGAACAGACAGAAGTTTAGAAAGAAATGTTGGTGCTTTCACTCCTGTTCTTGCTTTGAACATTTATGTATAGAGGAGATAAAAAAAAACAAAAAAACTCCAGCTTACACATTCCCATTTCTGTAATGACAATTAGTTCATTGGAAGATTAGCTGATACACACACTCTGTAATCTTATAGATGGCATATCATGGAAATGGTCAAAATAAACAAACAAAAAGGGCTCTCTGCAAAACATCTGGAGTGAGCCGTGCTCACATTGCTTCAGAACATCTCTGAGATATTTCAAGACTCCAGTGGAAGAGTGAAAATGATGAGTAGCAAAACTTCAGTTGGGGATTGTTTCCTGGACTGAATAGTTCATCACCTGCTAAATCTTTGAATTAGTAACAATGATTTTTTTTTTTTTTTTTAGCTCTTGAGTAACTTCTGTGCTTTCTTTGTTTCATGTGGTTTAATTATAGGGAAGGTGACAGATACATGAATGGAAAAGTAAAGTAAGCTTTTACCATTGCAAAAAAAAGTTTTTATATTTGTCACTGGATAGGGACGAGCCAAGGATGGCATATATGTTGGATAACAGGTGAGCTGACAGATGCTTCACTCATTATTCTATAAGTAGAGGCTGCTCCAGAGATTTCACGAGGTGGTATTTTGCTTCTCTCTGTCATGCAGGGGGTGTAACATAAGCACAGAGCAGAAATTTAATGGCTTCTTTCACCCCTTTACATTCTGCCACAACTCTTAACTTTTCATGTAATGTTTAGGTGTTGTAATATTCATCCATGCTTCATAAAAAAAGAAGTTTGCAAGAACACAATTGTTGAAAGTTACAGTAAATTGTAGTATTAATTTTAAACCTGTGGTATAGCTGTGGCATGTCCTTCTGTATTGGGCATGTGACATTTCCCATTATTTTATTCAATCTGTTTTCCAGCCTTGTATTATGTAGTAATTTGTTGGTCATAACACTACTGTGCATATTTTTTTGATTAAGCATTTCATTAAAATAGCATGTGAAAATTTGCTGACCCATTTCACACAGGAGCATTTAGAATTGTATGAATCTGTATGGCAGAAATGAATGGGAACTACTGATTGATTAATTTACTATGTCTGTTGACTCACCCTCCTTCCTCTTAGTGAGATATAAGGAAGAAAAGTGGGATTGAAAGACATCCTTGCATTACAAATAAGTATCAAATGTGCAGAAGGCTGCTATAGACTGTGGCAGCTTCCCTTTCATTGTAAATTGGAATCAACAGAATAGTAAACCAATGGGATGAATGCTTTCAGAGTCCATTCATACTTATTCCAAACATTTTACATTTACTTTTTCATACAAATACATTTTAATGCATGATTGTATCATGCCTGCACTGTAGATCTGTATACCTACAAAACAAATGCTTAAGTTATTCACATAGCTTCCTTCACAGACCTGCAGTTGAACTAAAACTAAGATAAGAATTTTATTATTAATAAGTAATAGCAAATGGGCTGTACCTTTACTAGCTTTGCACATGGCTGAACCTGATTGCACACTTTTAGATGGCTCTTAACCTGACCTGATTTCACAGCCTGCGTCAGCAAGTCATCTGTTGCCAGAAGGAGTTCAGGCTAGACTATGAGCTGGAGTTCATAAATAAAACTTGAGGATAAAATGTGACATAATAGTTTTTTAAATATTACGGCTCTGTTCTGGCAATTGAAATAAAATGAGCTATGGAATTAGCAAAACAGATTTTACCTGCAGATTTGATTTACTATTCTTTTTAATCAAAGTTGTGGTGATTCAGAGCTGCGTGGCTTTGTAAACACTGCATGACTGGATGTTTTAAAACACACTGATACATTTTTCCCTGATCTTTTATAATTTTTTAAGAACTCAGTAGCTCACAACTTTTTGTCAAGCCTTCTCTTCCATGCAGTCAAGATACAGCTGTCATGCCAGCACTAACATTGTAATACAATTGAAAGTATATTTCAGCTTATTCGTCAACATTTTTGGGTGGGTTGGAGTAGAGGTTTTTATTTTTCTAATGGTTTATTTTTTTTCCTTTTCTTTTGGTGGAAGTTTCTGACATATAAGATCAGACTGAGTGTGACAATATTTGATATGATAAAATTGTCTTTACACACCACCTCTGTACTCGTTTTCACACTTAAAAGATAGTTTATTACAGTATATGTAATACTTTTCTTGCAATAATCATGGTAAATAAGTTTGTAATTGGTTTATTTGTTTATTTTTAAGTTATTAAATGTCTACTGAAGGATAGGAGCAATGCAGTAACCCAAAAGGTAGTGATTGTAAACAATCAGTCCAGTGGATGTTTGATGGCTTTGGCTATCAGACAGGCAGCACCTGTCCCAAAATCACTGACTGTAAATGTTAAAAGCTGACATTTACAGGCTGATGCATCACAAGAGTTATCACTTTGGCATCTTACATCAGATGTTTCGCTGACTGAGAGAAAGGCTGAACAATTTTTTTGTATTCTAGAGGCAACTGTCTATCTGAAGCAACCATAAACATGGCTGTTGTCCTGACCTTTTAACACTGCTTTATGATCATTTTCTTAAAGTATTGGTGCCCAGTTACAGTGTTGGTCACATAAAATATATATTCCACTGTCCCGTTCCATTTTTTAATCAATTAAATTTTACATAAGAATGGAATTACCAAACTATACTTGTATGCCTGAGGCAAAAATACAATCCGGTTCAGTCATTGCTGTTTTTAGTAGCAAGAACTTCCTTTGCTCCCACTTGGTCAGATTATAGAGAATAACAACATTAGTTAACACAGCTACGCAGATGACACACAGATATATGTTGCAGTGTCATCAGGAGACTGATGCCTTGTAAAGGAGATTATTGAATGGATGTCCCAAACCTTTCTTCAACTAAACAAAACTTAGGTGATTGTCTTTGGAACCAACAACAACAAAAAAACCCCAAACAAACTAAAAACAATTAGAGATCATCACAGAGCTTAATTCTATACACATAAAAACCAGGCCAGGAATCTGGGTCTAGTGATGGACTTGGGCCTAAATATTGAAAAACACATTAAGCAAATAAAAAAATCAGCGTTCTATGACCTTAAGAATATATTAAGTGTAAAAGATCTGATATCACAGAAGACCTGAAACAAGTCCATGCTTTCATCCTCGGTCAACTTGATTACTGTAACAGGTCTTCCTAAAAAAAAATTCTGTTAGAAATCTGCAGAGTCTTCACCAAGACCAAGGCAGTGGATCATATCAGTCCAGTTCCAAGGTCTTTACACATCTTTACCTGTTGGCCCAGTACGAATTTACCACACACCTCTTTCAACCGGCCTTTTATCAGTTCTCAGAGTCAGAACAAGACAGGGAGAAGCTGTATTCAGTTTCAGTGCTCCACGTGTCTGGAACAAACTCTCCAGAAAAAGCCTCAGATCAGCTGAAACACTGTTTATTTAAGTACAGGTGAGATTTAGCTGTTCTCAGCTGCATTTCAGTATTTTTTTTTTACATGATTTTTTTCTTTTAAGCTGGAATTAATTATGATTTTACTAGTTTTTAACTTTTCTCATCCTTTCCTTCTGGTTTGAATTTTAATTCATGCTTCTTATTTTCTGACGTTTTAATGTTTCCACTAAACACTTTGAATCACCCTGTTGTTGAATTGTGCCATACAAATGAACTCGCCTTGCCTTGTTGCCCAGCATTTTGGGGCTGTATAAGGAAGTTATGGTGACACCGAGAGGTACAAACCACAGGAAGCATGTAAGATTGGAATGAACTGCATGGGATATGCTGTGGAGTGTAGACAATTTCCTGGTTCCCTATTCAGGATTTCCCAGTTCTACACCAATCAGTAACCCTGCTATGCTGCTGTATAGTGTAGAATTACTTCTTTTTCAAGCTGCCACCATCCATTACCTAATAGTATTAAAATATAGGTGCACAAAAGTGATAATTGTCTGTTTTTGCTTGCTTGCTTGTTTGTCTTTATTTGAGGAGCTGATGCAAAAGACCTTGGTATGTTGTATTTTCTGTCCCATATAACACTATAAGAAATAATGTCTGAATACTGTCATATAAGGATCGATAGGACATAATATTAGTAGGATCTATCATGTAACCAGACTAACTGCATGCAGATTGGAGTATTTTCATGGACCAAGTCATGCTGACATTCCTCACTAATGAATAATCCTTATCTCTTCCCTTCTTCACCTCCCTGGTCCAGCAGCTATTTTAACCAAACTAAAGTTGTAGGCGTTGCTGTGCTAGTCGGTGAAATCCTGTTTTCACCCCCCCACCCCTCCCCCCCACTGATAAAATGACCTCTTTTCAGTTCGGTTTACAGGCTGTAACAAACTGAACTGCCAGATAGTTGAGGGGTTAAAATGAATCTTTATACTTTGTTTTTGTAATTTTAAAGAATTATTGACCAGTTCCTGACTAAAAAAAACAGTGCGGTCTTAATTTCTTGAATCCAAGACTACGTTTTCCAAAGAGCCTTAAAAACTGCCTTGAGGCCTGGACTCTTGATATCTGAGTAATTTCCGGACAAGCCTTTTCCTTTTTGTCAACAATAGTAGCTGAACCTTCTACTCAAACTAGACTGCCAGATAGTTTAAGTGTCAAACAAGTCCGTTTTACTGTACATAGTGGATGAAAGTTTACATAACTGATTATATCAGTCAGCACTGTGGTCATGTTTTCATTGAAATTGTGTTTTTTTTTATGGTAGAATGATCCAACAAACACTGTGTTGCTTAAATCAGGTGAAATAAACCTAAAACACATTCACTTTTATTACTAATATTGTGGTGTTGAAAGTTTGTCGTATTCTGTCCTGGAAAATAAGACTCTTTGAAACTTTCTGCAGCTGGTAATATTTCTCCCCAACACAAATGGGTTTAGGTAGGCAACATTTATTCGTTGTAGACTGTCATTCTTCACTTCATAAACCGTGACGTGCCTAAATTGTCCCCACAGTTCCTGGTAAACTGGGTTCATTGGTGACATTTCAACTGGTTGCATAGCTCTGTTTCATTTTAATCCATGTGTGAATGTCTTTTATCATTTATACTCTTACATACAAGTGAAATGAGATCGCAACATGGAAATGGACCAATGAATCTCTAATTTTTGGAAAAGGCATCAATCCATCAGACAGTGAAATTTGCCTAATGTTTTATAAATGTTGTATTGCATGAATTGTTTTAATTGAATGTTATTTAATGCAGCATAGTTTTGTATTGTGTGTTGTGTCAGTGTGTTCTTAAACAAATGAATGATTAATCGAAATAAGTGTTTGTCAAACTGCTTGTGCATCATCACATTTAATGTAGTGAAAAATGAGTGCCAGCCATGACTGAGAACAAAAGCTTGGCAGGTTGCCCTTTTGAAGATATTCTTAGAAATGTTGCTATTTAAATATTCTTCCGCTTCTTCTTTTCTCTCTCATCATGATCATGTGTTTGTAAGAAAAGTAGTGTTTCAGTCGAGATGTGAAAAAAGAAACTACTCAGCTGTGTCACACAATCTCTCTTTCTTTGTAGTAAAGTGAAATGTAAGATTTATTATCTTGCGTTTGATTTAATGTTTATAATTATGCAGTTATGTGGCTGAGAGATATTTAAAAAATGCCCGGTGATATTTTTCTCTTCTACTTTGAAACACATTGCTCCAACTTGAAGTCTTACTATCAGTAATGAAAAAAAATAGAGGAATCTTATTTAGAACATTTGTAGATAAAGTCAAAGCTGTGTCAAAATTTGGCCCACTCTTTCACATCATATGCTCCCCTAGAAGCCCACTTCACTACATTAATACTTCCAAAATACCGATGCTACGATGATGTGGGAAAACCTTGAGCAGACAACCACATAATCTAGAACTCGTCATGTAGTGAAGTGGGCTTCTGGTGGAGCATATCATGTGAAAGAGTGGGCCAAAATTTGACACAGCTTTGACTCCATCTACGAATGCTCTAAATAAGATTCCTCTAATTATTTTTTTCAATACTGATAGTAAGACGAGTTCTAGAAAATGTTGTTGTCTGCTCAGGGTTTTCCCACATCATCGTAGCATCAGTATTTTAGAAGTATGAATGTGGATCACTGGAAAGAAGACCATTAAAAGATACTGTCATATCACGACTCTTGTTTTTTCAGTTTTGGGTTGCATTGGGGGTGGGCCTCCAGTCTTGTGGATAGATGGGCACTTTGTTTAATAAGATAGATAGATAATAAAGAGCTGATGGAAAAAGTAGGCCAGTGGTGTAGTGAAAGCATGGTCACTGACAGCCCATTTTGATATTTTGTTGCCTTGATTTACATTAAAATACTGAATACTGTGGTCAAACTGGGTTATGTAAGCTGACATTAAAATCCTCTTGTGGAGAACGAATTGAACTAGGCATTTGGTCTTGTCTTTCAGTGCTGATTTATCACAACACTTTACATTTTCCAAGATGCTTGCTGCTGGTTATAGTATGGTATTAAACACTGTACCATAAATATTTTTTTTTGGGCTATTTCTCTATAACTGAACCAGAGAAGAGTTGTGCCGTATTACAGTTCAAAGCCTGATTTAAACTTTCTGACACAGGAGATCAACATGAGCACTTAGTTGCCATTCTGTTGTGCTTTTCTGCTGTTGTCTCTCTCATGCAAATCACTTGATATTTAAATGATCAGAATTAATTGCTGTATTCATTAGGGAGTGAAATGAAGGTGTAATGTCAACAAGCACACACACACACATACAATCGGCCAGCTGAAGATTGCCCTGGAGCCATGGCTTGGCAACATTGTTTCTGTCTATTACTTTAAGCTGGGTGATTTTCTCCTGTTTGGTACAAAATGACCATCATTTGTTAGCTTTTCTTCTTGTTATGATTACATAGCTGTAATTACAATCACACATTACAAAGGCAAATAAAGGAAATCAAAGTGTACTTGTAAGGGATTAATTTGTGTGCTTTTAGTGTACTCTTTTTCCCTCTTATATGGCTACATGTTTACCTTAACAGAAAATAAGTTACATCTTTGGTGTTACTACTCAGGCTTTTGATTCAAATGATAAATATGCATTTTGGTTGGAAGTGAACTCCAATTAGAGCAGCTGTTCAGTTCCATTGCTCTATATTCAGCCAATGAATAAAAGTGACTCTTGAGATTCTTGTTTACCTTTTAGTCTTGCCATCCTTCAGTGTTGTTCTTGATGAATCCTGTTTGCACTTTGTGTTACAGCCCAGTGGCTGCTTGGCCACTCAGTCATGATTAATTCATGGAGACCTCTGGAGAGAACAGCCAGGCAGGGTTACCCAGCCTGGGCTCTGGTGTCTAGATGTCATAAAGACATTGGCATTATCGTGGCTTTAAGCAGAGTGCTGACATCGACTGTAGTCAAGCTGGGACTTCATTGGTTTTCAGCAGCTCCAAATTATAGCAGTACATATGGTTAATTTGTTACAATAATTAGATTTTAAAACTTTCAATCTTATAAACCATCTGAACATCCACCTGTTGATGAAATGCATGCTTTGACATACCTATAGCCCCCTATATATGTATGTGTGTGTGTATATA